>AYEL01085510.1:0-69304 GCA_000484575.1 Olivierus martensii | reverse complement strand
AAAAAAAAAAAAAAAAAAAAAACAGACATCCGAATAAAAATTTCTAGCGCAATAATTTAAAAATGATAATCGTGGCAAAACACAATTTAAAACTTTATCAACAAAAAAGTAAAAAGTAAAAAATAAAATAAATGACGTGCGTTGAAAATTTTGTTGTATATTTATAAAATTATCTACCTGTCATGTATCTTAACGTGTTTATGATGAGAAAATCAATTATTATAAACGGTCCTGACACATTTATCTATCCCCATAATTACACATCATATATCAGATGAAAAATAATGATCAGATAATCAGTATATAACAGTTATGAGCCATATAATTCTCATCTAAAATTAAAAATCTTAGATAATTACAACTTTTTTACTTTATTATATTTATCTTAAAGATAAGTTTGTTTATAGATATTTTTTATAAATTGTGTTCAATTAAATTTTTTAATAAATGGTATTTAATATGTGCATAAAACTGAATTTTTTACATATATTTCTCAGAATAAATAACGGAAACGTTTTAAAAAACCATTTCTCACGTATTCACACAAAAAAAAAAACTCTTAAATCATAAAACAGTATATATATATATATATATATACGGTTTTTTTGTGTTCATTCGATATTATTTACATATTAGATTTTGCGCACCATCGCTATGACATCAGGTGGTTTTTGGGATCATTGTCATTAATTATATTCATATTTAGAATAAAGACAAACTTGCTAAACTGCTTTACTTTCTACAATAAAGTTCCAAACATAAGCACACCAAAGCAGTGAAAATACCTCACAAGTTAGTTTAATTTAAAAATACAAAAACACTTTCGGTATTATCAATACCATCCTCAGTTGCACATTTAAATACATAGAATAGAACAAAGGAACAATTCTTTAAAATTTAACAGTTAAGTTCGAATAAGATATAAATGTGAATAAAATAAACCAGCGGGAAAGTCGTACGATACGGGAACGCACAAGCAGGGTTTCACTGTATGTAGGTTTTTTGTAAATAGATGTCAAGTATTTGCCATTACATATAGTAACACAATAGACCATTGTTGGTCGCAGTGCTTTGGCTGGGTAGGCTCCTCCCTTTACTACCACCACCACCACCACCACCACCACCATCTTGTATATCAAGGTAGGAAAACTTTAATTACTGTATTGTTCTAATTTAAACTTTTAAGGCCCAATGTTTGATCAGTTAATGCTGTTTTTATATCATCAGATCTTTGGTTTTGTTTTCATATGATGCAAATATCATCGATATAGCGCACATACAGTTTTATATCTTGGATAAAGTTTTCAATTATCATTTGTTCTTTGTCTTATAATGCCTCATAACCTAGTATTGTGAAAATTTCATTTGGAAAGGGGCCTAATTGTAAGAGCTTATCTATAAACATTGCTGATGAGTCAACTGTATATTCATATAATCTTATAAAATTCACCATCCATTTTGCCAATAAAAAGAGGTCAAAAACATACAGTAAATTTTAATTGTCTGTATTGTCTATTATAACTCCTGTTTTTTAGTAACAATTTTACTATACTTACAGCTCTTTAACAGGAACTATTTTTTATTTTAAAACGTTTTCGGTCTTACTTTGAGACCCTCATCAGTAATCTTTAAACATATTCTTTTTTAACGACCGCTTTAGAACATTACACTTCTTTTAGAATGATAAAGTACAAATAAAAGTGACAAAATTAGGATCGTGGACTTTTCTTCATAAGCCATTTCCAGGCTGAAGGTATGAGAATGGGATCGTTTTTATTGATAGCTGTGGAGTTGTGTTGACGTTTTTCTATTTCAATTGCTTCATATATGTTACCTTCGTATTTATTAGGAATGCATTTTAGAAGCGTAGTATTACTCCAGTCGATGTCTAAATTATATTCAAGGAAACGTTTTGTGAGAGCCGTGGTGGTATTGTGATAACGTAGGCTTTGTTTATGTTCCTTGATCCTAGTTTTAAGATTACGGGAAGTATATCCTATGTATGCTTCATCTTTGTTGAGATCTAGATTTCTGAGTGGGATTTTATAAACACCTGGCTGGTTGATAAAGGGCGTATTATCTTTGTCATTAGGCAGCAAATTCAGGAGTCAAAAAATTAAACAAAATGGAATAATTTATACAAAAATACTTTATTATTTTGTTAGGCTACACCCAGCCCAGCTACACAAGATATTGTTGAAACTGAAGTTTCTTCAGCAAGATTGTTCAACAGAAAGAGAAGGAAAAATATTTCTAATTGTGAACAGAACTTTATTAAATATACAGAAGAAAAGAGGAAGGCTATGGAAGAAGAACATGATATGCAGTAGCTGAATTGGTCAAACGAAATTCAATAATGAAAGATTTTTTCACTAGAATTTTCTTTTTATACTACTAATTGCAATTAAATTTATTATGGAGTCTATCATAAAAAATTAAGGACAATTAAATCATTTAAGAGAGAATTTTAGTATTCAATCTATTAACTAAAAAATAATTTTTACTAAAGTTAAATTATTATTATTATTTGAGCTATTCTGTCATAAATTTAATATCTAAAATATATTTCATAACTTAAAGACAAATATAATTCAAATTCTTCCTAATTGCAATTTGAGGATAAAAATATATGTAAAACATCATTTTAATATAAACTATAAATGTATTTTGTACATAAAATGAAAAGTATTAAAATTATGCAATTTTAATTTTTATTGTAATTGAATTGTTACATTTTTATTATTTTCAATATCAGTTAATCATAAACAAGCTGGCATTATAGTATTATATTGATGGGAATAGCAATACATAGTCAGCAACAAGCATGGTATCATTATCCTCTACAGATTGTAACTATTTAATTTTTGTATAAACTCTGAGGATGATGTGACAATATGCTCACCACTCTATGCCTTCAACAAAACTCACAAACAACCGGTAACCATCCGCCCTATGATGGACAAGACCTTATCACCACTAACCTCATTAGAAAAGAAGCTGGCCACATAGTGCATGCAGCGGTTAAAACCATATCCACTCATTGTCACATCATCCTCAGAGTTTATACAAAAATTAAATAGTTACAATCTCTAGAGGATGATGATACCATGCTTGTTGCTGACTATGTATCGCTATTCCCATCAATATAAATTGAGCCAGCTTGTTTATGCCTGTATCACTTCTTATTAGAAAATAATAGAGAGTTAATATATTAGTAGTCGTACTACGTGATCTATTTCATCTAATAACATACATCTCGTTCTTCACATATAATAATTGTTACTACAAAGTATAGGAGTTCCAATAGGCAGACCTATGGCTGGGGTTATGGCTGAACTTGTGAGACACTATCGGCCATATTCACCAACCAAGTGTCAATTCGTAGATCGTATAAATCGGGATCGAATTGTGAACTCCGATTATTTTTCTTTCGTATTCACCAAAAGAAGGTGGCCACATAGTGCATGCAGCAGTTGAAACCATATCCATTCATTGTCACATCATCCTCAGAGTTTATACAAAAATTAAATAGTTACAATCTGTAGAGGATAATGATACCATGCTTGTTGCTGACTATGTATCGCTATTCCCATCAATATAAATTGAGCCAGCTTGTTTATGCTTAACTGATATTGAAAATAATAAAAATGTAACAATTCAATTACAATAAAAATTAAAATTGCATAATTTTAATACTTTTCATTTTATGTACAAAATACATTTATAGTTTATATTAAAATGATGTTTTACATATATTTTTATCCTCAAATTGCAATTAGGAAGAATTTGAATTATATTTGTCTTTAAGTTATGAAATATATTTTAGATATTAAATTTATGACAGAATAGCTCAAATAATAATAATAATTTAACTTTAGTAAAAATTATTTTTTAGTTAATAGATTGAATACTAAAATTCTCTCTTAAATGATTTAATTGTCCTTAATTTTTTATGATAGACTCCATAATAAATTTAATTGCAATTAGTAGTATAAAAAGAAAATTCTAGTGAAAAAATCTTTCATTATTGAATTTCGTTTGACCAATTCAGCTACTGTATTCTTTTGCATTAATCCTGTTTCCATTGGTGGTGAAGAATCTACCATATCCTGTCTCTATAAAATCAGAACCAGTATCTCCAGTATCTATGGCTATATTATGTAGAACAGCTGTTGCTACAATTATGGTCATTGTATTTTTTTAATTTGATCGTCAACCTAGTGAGATACAGGGAAATCTTTTCCAGACTCCATACTGTCTCTCTACACAATTTCTTGCAATTATATGGCTGTGTTGAATCTAATAAAGACAAAAATTGTATATAAGAAACAACTTAAAAATAATAATTTTATTTTCAATTTAGATACATAAAATATGTTATTTATGATTAATGAAGTCATTATCACTAATTTTTGCCATATATAGAACAATTCATTACTAAGTAGTGTAACTGCAGAAAAAAGTATAAATTAAAATATGGAAAAATTTTACATTAATAATATTTAAATGCTATTTTTATAATTAATTATTTAGTAATTTAGCTTGAATTTCTTAGGCATTTCCTTTATTAATGATTAGCATTTTATACCATATAAAAGACCCCATTTTTAATATAATAGGGTAGATTTATTATTTATATTATCATTTTTCTGGAATAATTTTACCTTTGTTACACAAAATCTGCATAATATAAAATTATCCTCTACAGATTGTAACTATTTAATTTTTGTATAAACTCTGAGGATGATGTGACAATGAATGGATATGGTTTCAACTGCTGCATGCACTATGTGGCCACCTTCTTTTGGTGAATACGAAAGAAAAATAATCGGAGTTCACAATTCGATCCCGATTTATACGATCTACGAATTGACACTTGGTTGGTGAATATGGCCGATAGTGTCTCACAAGTTCAGCCATAACCCCAGCCATAGGTCTGCCTATTGGAACTCCTATACTTTGTAGTAACAATTATTATATGTGAAGAACGAGATGTATGTTATTAGATGAAATAGATCACGTAGTACGACTACTAATATATTAACTCTCTATTATTTTCTAATAAGAAGTGATACAGGCATAAACAAGCTGGCTCAATTTATATTGATGGGAATAGCGATACATAGTCAGCAACAAGCATGGTATCATCATCCTCTAGAGATTGTAACTATTTAATTTTTGTATAAACTCTGAGGATGATGTGACAATGAGTGGATATGGTTTCAACCGCTGCATGCACTATGTGGCCAGCTTCTTTTCTAATGAGGTTAGTGGTGATAAGGTCTTGTCCATCATAGGGCGGATGGTTACCGGTTGTTTGTGAGTTTTGTTGAAGGCATAGAGTGGTGAGCATATTGTCACATCATCCTCAGAGTTTATACAAAAATTAAATAGTTACAATCTGTAGAGGATAATGATACCATGCTTGTTGCTGACTATGTATTGCTATTCCCATCAATATAATACTATAATGCCAGCTTGTTTATGCTTAACTGATATTGAAAATAATAAAAATGTAACAATTCAATTACAATAAAAATTAAAATTGCATAATTTTAATACTTTTCATTTTATGTACAAAATACATTTATAGTTTATATTAAAATGATGTTTTACATATATTTTTATCCTCAAATTGCAATTAGGAAGAATTTGAATTATATTTGTCTTTAAGTTATGAAATATATTTTAGATATTAAATTTATGACAGAATAGCTCAAATAATAATAATAATTTAACTTTAGTAAAAATTATTTTTTAGTTAATAGATTGAATACTAAAATTCTCTCTTAAATGATTTAATTGTCCTTAATTTTTTATGATAGACTCCATAATAAATTTAATTGCAATTAGTAGTATAAAAAGAAAATTCTAGTGAAAAAATCTTTCATTATTGAATTTCGTTTGACCAATTCAGCTACTGTATTCTTTTGCATTAATCCTGTTTCCATTGGTGGTGAAGAATCTACCATATCCTGTCTCTATAAAATCAGAACCAGTATCTCCAGTATCTATGGCTATATTATGTAGAACAGCTGTTGCTACAATTATGGTCATTGTATTTTTTTAATTTGATCGTCAACCTAGTGAGATACAGGGAAATCTTTTCCAGACTCCATACTGTCTCTCTACACAATTTCTTGCAATTATATGGCTGTGTTGAATCTAATAAAGACAAAAATTGTATATAAGAAACAACTTAAAAATAATAATTTTATTTTCAATTTAGATACATAAAATATGTTATTTACGATTAATGAAGTCATCATCACTAATTTTTTGCCATATATAGAACAATTCATTACTAACCAGGTAAGTAGTATAACTGCAGAAAAAGTATAAATTAAAATATGGAAAAATTTTACATTTAATAATATTTAAATGCTATTTTTATAATTAATTATTTAGTAATTTAGCTTGAATTTCTTAGGCATTTCCTTTATTGATGATTAGCATTTTATACCATATAAAAGACCCCATTTTTAATATAATAGGGTAGATTTATTATTTATATTATCATTTTTCTGGAATAATTTTACCTTTGTTACACAAAACCTGCATAATATAAAATCACTATAATTTCTCATAAATAATATATCTATATTAAATTAAGCCATCAACATTATATGTATATTGAGAATAGAACCTTTTCTTTTCTGATGCCGGATCAATGGAGTCATAATATAGGATCAACAACTATATCCATTCTCAGCAAGATGATGATAAAGAGAAAGAATATCATATTCCATAACAGCAGCAGCATGTGAATAATCAAATATTGTGCTGTCATGTGCACTTCCCAAATGATGATAAAATCATTTATTAATGTTTTGTATAAAGAAAATCACATCTTTATGCAAACGATATCGCTTGTGGAACTGATGACTATTCAGTAAATCAATATCATTATTTCTTACTGAATATATTTTTCGAGGTTGTCTTTTCTTGAAAAAATTGTTCTCTTAATTCTTATAAAATCAAGAAGTCTTCGTACAGATCAGTCATCCATCTTGTTTTCTGAATTGGCTGGTTATGCGCATGCGTCGACTCCTTCTTCGAGAATTAATCCGTCGATAAGGACGAGTTGAATTACCGCTCACAGTTAGAGATTAACTCCTCGAAATTTGCTGTGGTGAATACGAAAAATGGGAGTGATCTTGGATTCGAGTATTAATCCACTGTGGTGAATACGGCCGTATGAACAACAAATGTCTTCCATCTTATATTCCAATCTTAGATTCTTGAAAAGATAGTAGATGGTCTATTTATAATTTGTAGTGACTCTAAAGATGTAGGCTCTGTCATGGAGTATTTCAAGGATGATGCACTTGGCTTGGATATCAAGCTACAACAACAATCAAATACCAGCATTCATTTTTTAGATGTCAATATCACCATACTTAATAAAAAATTCTCAACTGTGTATAGAAAAGAGACTTATACACCAATTTTCATTCCTAGGTGGTCACTTGAACCTTATAAGTACAAAGTAGCTGCATTCTACTATCTACTGCAAAGACTACAAACACATTGCTTGAACCATGTAGCTAAGTAAGCGGAATACAACATCATAGTAGATCAAGTTATACTGCATGGATATGATGCAACATTCGTAAATAATAATAACAAATCCATCGACAAATATGTGCAAAATAACAAAAAGGCTCAACAGCAAAATAAAATACTTACACCCAGTACAATATCATAAAACTGTTGAGCCTTTAAACAAAGCATTAATAAAGGATAATAAGTTTTTAACTTATAGTCATCTCCATACTATTTTCCATAATTTAAAGAACATTAAGTAAAGTGGAAGACACAAAAATGGCTGAAGCCATTGTTATTGAGCAGTATAATGTTGTAAGATCCATGGGACCCTGAGAAGAATTTTATAATGTTTTATAATTACATATAAATATAAATATACGTATGATATTTTATTCGATAATAAAATTACTCTTATGTCGGTAAAAAGTGAGATAAGATGTAAAATTCAAACAACTGTGAGACACTGTTCGTCACTTTAATAAATCCGTCAATCTGCAGATAATTAACTAAACATATAAAAAGGGGAAGGTGAATAATTCATTGGAATTGACTTATAAAGGTGAACATAAAATAATTGGTAAGGAATGTACCACTCAGCACAAAAACTTTATCATTCAAGATAAATAAGGAAAATGATGTCGGAGACAAAACAATCTTATTATGTGCAGGTGTCGCCATAACTTAATGGAAAAGAATGAGAAAATTGTTTGTTAAATTACAAACAGGATGAATAAATAATGGTTTTGTTTTCCTTATCCAAGGCAAAGAAGGGGAAAGGTTAAGATTTCTCCCAGAGAGGACAAGTCAGTCATTTGCACACCCTGAATCAGACAAGTCGTGCTAGGCAGTCGCTCAAAAAAGTCTTGGGAAGTCAAGATGGGTTATTGCTGATAACATTTTTAAGCTTCTAAATAATTCTATAAATTATTTTGTGTATTTTAATCATTATTTATTCATTTTTATGTGATTTTGCTCTTTTTATTGGTTTTTAGGTGATTTTATGAGTTTTAATAAGTTCATTGACTGACATAACATACAATTGCATAAACTGATGTTAATGCTGAGACTCACAGGTGAAAACATGGAGTCAATATGCTGATGTAAATACATTGCACACAAAATGTCAAGAAAGTACTGATATTCAAACCAAAAGTGTATGATACAATATAAATAAATGACATTGTTTAGCTATTGACCAATTATTGTGATGTCATTTGAAGTTAGCTGATTTAATATGAATAGCAAAACTCAAGAACTGTTTTATTTATCAATGGCTTCATTCATAAAATTATTGAATGTCATGGTTTTGCAATTGCAACATTAAAAATCTAAAAGAATTATATGAATGCATGACACACATCATTTCAGAGAACATCAAAGTTTCAATAACCAGCTTATACACTGATTGGACAAATAGTCAATATACTCTTGTACATAGCATCTAGCCATATAGTGGAAATAACATCATCAGCATTGATACACCGACATATTTACATTGTATTTTACACCTGTGAGACCCAGCTCTTAGTAGACTTTTGTTTTTTCCTATTAACCAAAAACTGATATAAAGTTGAAAACGACATAAATCGAAATGGCTTAAGTTGAGGTATGAACAAATACTTCTGCATGGTTTATTTGTAAACTTATCCATAAAGTTATAAATCCATGGGGTCTGTTCTCTGCCCATTGAATAGCATTCCTCAGACTTCTGGCTAAGTTCAGTATGAGTATTGATCAATCTGTCTTAATGTCTAAAAGTAACTACTGTCAAAAGTAAAATGAAAATTGGATGAAAATTTGGTCAGTTTAAATGAAGTAGCTAAAGTGAGATCAGATAAGAGGGAATGATAGTACACTTGGCTAGTTTTTAATAAAAGATTGTTAAGAACTGCATGCATATTTTTATTGTTAGTTTGAAGAATGAGTTGCCTTTTATAAACATTGTTTTTGATATTCTGAAAAATTTTAAGTGTTCCATGATTCTGAAAAGATTAATAACTATACAATTGCTGTATACAAATTAAAAAATGTCTCTGATTAATAAAACCTTTATTTTTGTATCAAATTTTGAATTTGAAATTTGATTAGGTATAATGACAAATTATAATTTATCTTTTACTATTTAAAAATTTTTTCTATAATTTTAAGTTTTATAATCAATAAAATTAATTCAGACTGAAATAGAGTGCAGTTTTTTGTAACAACACAAAAATATGAATTAGGGCATCTGCTAGTAATTATTTATAAAATATTATATAGTTTTGTATTGCAGATTTTGTTTAGAATTGTAAATATTTTGTTATAAATAATGTTATATATGTAACAGTTTTTTAAAGAAATTATTCTGAAAGAAATACACATTTTATAATACATTTATATTATATTATGAAATGTTAATTTTATAAATTAAATGTAAAATAATTCATTAATTCATTTAAATATAGATTCTTATTGTATGTTTAATTATTAAGTATATTTTTATTTTATGTATATATGTAGGAATTTAAAGAAGGTAGAAAAGCAAGTCATACAGCTCCTCAGGTTTTATTTAGCCATAGAGAACCACCAATGGAATTACAAAATACTGATGCACGTATTGGTGATAATATTGGATATATAACATTTGGTATATTAGCTTTTTCTATATCATAAAATATTATTAAATATTAACTATCAGTTTTTTTATGTTAGGAATGTACTGTGTGATTTGTGTGCGTGCCTATATTTTTTTATAAAAATATTACTGAATTCACCAATTAATCCTTGATATCTTCAAAGAGAAGACTGTAATACACCACCTGGTCTATCTAATTTGACCCATTTTCTCCTTATTAAATCTGTCTTTACCAAGTTTTTCCATCTTCAGGGTTGTGTGTCATAAATTGATAAACACACTATTTTACTATATTTAAATTTTATTTCATTATTATTCATTTAAATCATATTTTCTGTGCCATTGTTTTAGTGTGAAAGAAACTAATAGTAACCAGAAAGAGATACTTTTGCAGGTTCAATTGAGGGAAAATTCCTATGGTGAATAACCCATAACTTCTTTGGCTGATGGCATATGACATCAAGAGCAATTGATAAGTGCAAAAATTTTCTGGAATGCTTTATATTAAAATACACATTAAAAAGTTTTCATTTTGTGCATTTATGCATCCATTTTCAGGAATCATCTGTTTTGTAACTAAGAAAACTAAGTGTATTTTATTTTTTATTGATGATATTTAAAACACTGGATATTTACAGTTTAACTTACATAATACTAGCAAAGTGTGACCAGTATTATCCATCTATAATTTGTAAGCATATACAGTATATTAAGAAAAACTTGATTTTAATTACTTGCATGTTCATTTCTTCTACAATTTCAATTGTTCTTTAATGCAGCTTGACTTTCTTACAGAATATATCTGTATTTTCTATACAGTAGTTTTACATTTAATAAACGGTGAAAATTTTATGCTGAATTTTATAAAATATTCATTATCTCTAAAAAAGTAAAATATTTTTCTATTATTTTGTTGAAACAGTAATTAAACAGTTTTTATTTAATGTTAAGTACATATAAAAATTTAGTATAGGAAGTCCTTGGCTTATAACAAGATCTGGTTCAAATCTAAAGTCATAAGTTGAAACAACTGGAAGTTGGAATTGTTCTAAATTCATGGATTTTTTATTATTGGTCTTTATTAGGATATAATACATTATTATAAAAAAGCTTAATGAATACAAAACTAATAACTAGACATGAAAAATATAATTTTAGAACATCAGGCCATTGCTTATGGACTGATATGCATGTGAATTGCATTGATCACTCACAGAATTTACTGTCACTATCATAAGTATACTAATGTTTGTAACTCAATAGCATTGTAAGTTGAAGTCTACTTGTATTATATATGAAAATTCAAAGTAATTCTGCAATAAAGATTATGTAATAACAAAAATAAAATGACAACACTTCCATTAAAATGTAGTTGCTAACATCATATTTACAAAAATTATTTAATTATTTTTAATGTGGTATTTATTTTAAATTGAATATACTGTAATTATAATTCCTAGTTTTTAATATTGAACTTTTTAAATCACATTATGTTGTTATCAGTTTACTTAGTTTTTCTTCATTTTCTATCAATGAGAAGCAAGTACTTACTCATCAAATAATTTTGTTAGTGATTGAAGGGCTACAGTAAGTTTCATTTTCTTGGTTTGAATTGTTTTTGTTTATGATTGAGAGTATTGTTGAAATAGGAAAAACCAAGCAATATTTCCACCTTGTTATTGGTTTAAATACTGTAGCATATGTGACAATTTTTCTAGGAGAAACTCTTAGAATATAGACTATAGATATATTTGTAAGTCATATAAAAAAAAACCATGAAAATTATTCAATAAAATCAATATATTATTTTAAATCAATATTAAATGAAATGTTTGAGTAAAAGTAAATCAGTTCAGATTTTATAAAAATAATTATTTTTATTAAATTATAAACATTTAAAAAGTTTAATCTGACCAAAATGAATGACTTCTTAAATGCATAAAAATATCATGTGATGATAAAAGTATGTTATAAGAATTAAGTAGACCAACAGATTTTGATTCTCCTCTTCCTCTTCAGGCTTTGATTCTTTAGTTACTATGATTGTGGGAAAATTTTTTTTTATATTTCTGGACAAATTAAGATTTTCTTCAAAGTGGTTTTTATTAGTCCTGAATTATATGAATTAGCCTCATTTTAATAGGTAATTAGAACACACTAATTCCATAGTGAATTCTAACTGACCCGTCATTCTGTTTTGTTCTGACTTTTTTAATTACTGGAAAACATTGTTGAAATAGAAGAACCAAGCAATATTTCCACCTTGTTATTGGCTTAAATACTGTAGCATCATGTGACAATTTTTCTAGGAAAAACTCTTAGAATATAGACTATAGATTAATATGATATTTTAAATTTACAAAAATATTCTCATACATTATCCTCCCAATACTTCAAAGTATTATTAAAAATATAACTAAATAAAAAGGTAATATAGACAAATACAGCATATTCTATCTGAGATTGATGACAAATAATCAAACTCTATTGCTCTCTTTCTCTCTCATTCAACCCGTATCTATTTACCCACTAGTTAATGCTGATGTGATAAAAATTATTTCTAAAAATGATTTAAAATTTCTTAAGACATCTATGAAAAAATAAAAATATCTTTTTAGAATAGTATTGAAATTGAATAGGATAAAAATTGACAAGTGTAAGCATTTGCAAACATGAAGTTGGCAATTGAGTTTATATGCAATAATTTATATGATTTGAATGTTGATAGGTAGTGTGTGTTTTCAAAATGTTTTCTTACTCTAAATGATTCTTTAAATAAGTGAAATAAGCCATACTATGAAACTTCCATCTGAAAGTTTTGATTAATATAATTTATTATTAAATTTCAGTTTTATTTCCACGTCATACAAATAAACAAGCTAGGGATAATACAATTAATTTGATCCATATGTTTAGGGATTATCTTCATTATCATATTAAATGCTCAAAGGTAAGTTTAAATTATATTTTTGTGATATTAAACTGAATCAGTATTTTTTGTAAATTATATAGTGTATTATGAAATTGAATTTTGATATATAAAAGCTTGTTCTTGAAATGTATATGAATAAGTAAAACTGATTATTAGAATAAAAATTTTTATATTCATATAATTAATAAATGATTACAAAAGTGCTTTTGAACTAATATTCATCTTTAGTTTGAGCAATTTTAAAACAGTAAATTCACAAAATAGTTCTAGTCAATAATAGATCTAATATAGATTAAACCTGATGATGGCCCCAAAGGAGGGTTGAAAAAGTTAGTCAAATAAAATAACTTTGCAGTTCTGGGGTCTATGCTGGTCTCCATCTTTTCACAGAGACAATTTTTCATCTCTGAGGAAAGACAATCTTTCCACAGAGACAGTATAGTGATTATTATATTTTAAGCAATGCTCCAGTCATTCTTTCTTAGGAAACATCTTCATTTTCCCATGATGCTTAGAATTCATGTATACACAATGTCAATCTCATTCTAATCAATGAAATTACCCATTACATTGCAATTCACCACCATTGCTCAAACTTGAAGAAAATGGCTTCCTGATAATTTTACATATCAGTCTTCTGCAATGACTGGGAACATCTATCCCAGTGAAAAGTGTTCTTAATTCCCTATCATGCAAAAAAGGCAGCCTTATCTCTAAACAGCAATGGGAAAGACTTCAGAACATAAGAGACTAGTGTAACATACACAGAAACAGTTCTGTATGTCCTCATAATTTATAAGGCAACTGATTTTTGTGCTTTCAAAAATTTATTTCTGATTTATTATGTCCTCATTTATAAGAGGCAACTGAAAGATAGGCATGTGTACCATGCCCATCTTTCAGTTGCCTCTTATAAATGAATATGGATGGGACTTGATCATCCATAATATCTATAGTCAAGTACAACTTATTTCAGCTGAGCTAGCTGGTCATGATAATTGGACTGTTGTATAGTTTATCTGTTTCTGCGTGTCTAATATTTGGTGGTCAAAACAGTATATAATCAATAATGATACCTGTAATATTTGAGTTTATTTACCCTTCAGATATGCTTCTTATTAATCTGATTATTGGCAAACAGGCCAATTTACCTGTTAGGGGACTTCCTGAAAGAACTTTCTTTGAGCACCTTGTGTGCAATTCGATTCCATCTCCTCAGTTTTATTCTTTAGGGCTTCTCTTTTGACCTCTTAGCACTCTGTTTACTTTATGGCAAGCCAAGTGGTATGCAGTCTTTAGTCAGTTGTTCTCTTTGTTACTGAGCCAAATTTGTCTTGCATAGTGTTTATTTTGGATTGCTTTTTGACACTGATTATCAGACCATTTATTTGCACAGTTTGTTGGTTGCTCATTTAAGCATTCTTCTGTTGCTTCCACTATTGTTTTGTGTATCAGATTCCACTTTTTGTCTATGGTTCTGATTATACAGAAAGATCCCGCTCAACACTGCTCCATTTAATGCTGTTTCAATATAACGCAGTTTTTTGAATTCTAAATATTTTATTGATTCACTTTGGTGTGGTTTTTCAAATGGTTATAGTCACATAAATCCAAAATCGCACTAATTTGTTGCTTCAATACTCCTTTGCCATCTGCAGTGCGTTTGATATCAGTTCAGTGCAGTAAATACAAAAGTCTGCTGCTTTAGCAATTCATATTTATGATCGTTCATCAACATTATTTTACAGTTAAAATTTAGCCACTATTACGGAAATTTTGAATCAGTTTATACAAAATGATCCAAATTTTGATAGAAATTCAAAGGCAAGATGAAGTGTCATGGATGCGATGTCTTACTATCAACAGTTACTTGCTGAACGAAAGAGGAAAAGGCAAACAATTTTTTGTTAGATGATTCTTAATGAAAAAACAAAAAGTATCAAATGAGGAAGACCCTTCCTCATCACAAACAAATGTTTTATTTGAATATTTTTGATTTTCATGAATGATTTATGAATACAAATTGATATTAGCAATTAAAAATGTATATAATTAATGTAATATAATAGTAATAATATATGTTACAAAATAAAAAAAAAAGGTACACACACTTTTTTTATTCACTATCCCATTTCATCTATTCCTATTATTTGTGTGCTAAGATGACCTCATTTAACGCTGTTTTGTTTAGCACTTGGTTTTTTTGAAACGTATCCCCTGCTTTAAATGGGATCTTATTGTATTGTGATGATCTGTGAGATTTTGGCAGATTGTAGCCCTATATCTTTTCTGCATCTCCAATGTCTGTAGCCTATTAACCTTTAATCGGGTTGTGCAGGTTGGTTTTGTTCCTTGTTTTGAGTTGTATCTGGATTGTTTACTACAATGAAAAAGTGATCAATATTGCACTCTGCTCTTCTGTAACTCCTTACATTTTGCATGCAGTTTTTGTATCATGCATTGATGATGAGCATGTGATTGATTTGGTTTTGAGTCTTACCATCTGGTGATATCCAAGTTTTTTGTGGATGTTATTGGATTGAAATTTTATGTTGCTGATCATTAGACCATTGGAAGCTGCAAGTTCTACCAGATGCATTCCATTATCAGTGGTATTTATGTGTAGGCTGTGTTTGCCCACCTTGGCCACTATTATGGGTTTTTTCCAATTTGTGCATTGAAGTCACTCAATAGTAATAAGACATCATTCTTGGGTAAATTGACAGTATAGCATTCTAGGGAGTCATAAAAATCTTCTTTAACTGTGTCTTCCTTCTCTTCAATTAGGGCATGGATGTTCAGCAGTGTCATATTCATCCATCTTCCTCTTATTCTGAACAAACTAATTCTATCACTGATACTATTAAAGGATATTATGGAACTGCACAACTGTTTTCTTATTGTGATATCTATGATTAGCTCATTGTGATATCTATTATAGTAAAATTAGAAACATAAAAATCAATGGCTTCAAATGCTAAAATAAATGACACATTCAGAAAGTAGGCAATTTTAGTTCTTTCTGAATTTGTTGTTTTCATTTGCATCAAGAACGAAAGTGGATATAGTTTCTTCAATAGTATTACTATCTTGTACAATTGGGATGTACAGTCACGCAAGAAAGTAAATTACCAGCTTCACGCTGATCGGCTTAGTGGTGACATCATGAAGTGAATTTGACGACATTTTCTAACCTGATCAACTTAATCGAAATTAAAGCAAAGCAAGCAAAATAAATTAAAGCTATTTGGAATATTAATATACAGTTATTATAATAAATAAATAATATATAAGAAATACAAAATCTGATCCTAATAAAAACATTTTTCATGAAAGATTGTTTCAAAAACGATGTTGGGATAATTTGCATATTATTTGTGGCATGTCTTATAATTTAATGCTATTGCATTTTTGATGGCTTTTTATAAAGCTATTACTGAATTAGACAATCTTTTTTATTGAGTTTTATACTAGATTTAGATAATATTTAAAATATTGCTAAAATAAAATTTATTTACTGGTTACAAATATTTTAATAAGTAATACAATATTTACTGGTTACAAATATTTACTGGTTTAATATTTTAATATTTAAATATTCTAAAACTTGGCTGGTAAGCCAAGTTTTAGAATATTTCACTCGGTATTTCCAATTGAGAGAACAGAGTATAGCAGATTCCAAATCCTTGGTATCATCTTACAAATTCAGAAAATATGGGGGTTTTCTCCTCTCTTTCAATTCGACAACAATCAAAATAAGTTCAATATACTACATATTAGAATTAAATATCTAATGTGAATATGACGAATTTAAATTTTTACCTGTTATATACTACTTGTAAAATAAATGACTACATTAATAAAATATGATTTAGTGTTTCTTAAACCATTTAAAAAAATAAGCCAATGAGAAAGGCATTTCAATATTAAAATATTAGGAAGGGCCGAACATTACTCTTAAAAAAAAAAAAGTTAAAATTTTTTTAAAATTTTGAAATAAGAAATTTACTTTGGTATTAAAAAATATGCATCATTTTGAGATTTAAATATATGACAATAATAATAGCAAATAAAACATTTAAAATATTTAAGCAAGCATTGGCAGAAATCTAAATTTTACAATGAATCCACTAATTTATATAATATGTATATAATATGTAAGAAATATTTTTGTTATAAGCAGTTAAATAATTCTTGTACTTATATATTATAATAACTACAAAATTGTTAATATATAAGAATAACAATTTTGTAGCCATTGCATCTATAAGGTTAATTAATTATTAAAAAAGTTTATTATACAGTATAAGTGAAGACTAATTTTCGTTATGCACATGTATAACACCTAATAAAATGAAATATTATTATTTTAATGCAATACGACAAATACAGATTCGATGCTATTAAACAGAAATAATGCATTAAAATATTGTTTTGCATCTAGTTCATTTTATTTAGTAATATATTCATCATAAAATGTTAAAATAAAGCATAAAATGTAAATAAAACTGTAAATAAATGTAAATAAAAAGCATTAAGAGATTAGCAATTATTAGAATTAGCAAATGTAAATAAGGATCATTTAGGAAAATTGTCATTAAAATTTTTGAATAATTTCATGTATAATAGAAAATTATCCAGAAGTAATACAAATTGTATGATGCAGTAACAAATTTACATAATTTGTTATACAATGTCATCAGATCTTCTTCAGAAAAACCATAAATAAATAAATGTTGCCTATGCAACTTCTCCATAATCGTTATTGTAAGTATAATTTTGATTTTTTGTAGACATCAATGAGAAAAGAATAACTATCATGTCAAGTCAAATGAGAAAAGAAAGCTTCTGTAACACATCACTGTAACATAGTGATTGCAAATTTACCGACTTTTTCTATTACCGGTAATTCAGTAAAATTTAAAAAAAAAAACCGGTATACTGGTAAATTACCAGGAATTCTTTAAACTGAATATAAAATAAAAATTCATAATAATAAGACATTTTATTTGATTCTTATATACTGTGACAAAAGTATAGAAAAGAAATTGTATTCTGAATATAAATAATTTAAATAAAATTCAACAATTTTATAACAGATTATAAGTAATACTTATACATGAATAATTTTTCATAATGAAACAATTATAAAATATATAATTAATGACTTGATGTATTTGACATGTTTTAAAAAATAAGCATGTAAGAAACAACTGATCAACACTTCGATCTTCTGAGATCTAATTTTTGTACAAAATAATCCTGCCGTAGAAAAAGCTCTTTCAGATTCCACACTTGTTGGTTTAATTTGTACACTATTTGAATATATTTCCCCCCTATATTTTCCTGTTGAAAATACTCCTGTTCTTTTTAACGATTTTATTAATTTTTTTTTTTTTTTTTGTAACAGAAGCAGATTATCATGTTGTATTTCTGTTTTTCTTCTGATCAATAAGTTAAGTTTTTCTTTCATGGATAGCGTAATTGCAGATGTCGAAGGAATTGTGTATACTGAATTTTCGGAATCCGCAACATTTATTATTTCTGTTTACATGTTTTTATAATATATCATCAGTTTTTGTTGGTGACTTGAGAAATATTTTTATTACTTTTCGTATTTTGTTTGAGAGAACGCAAATTTACATTTTGTACAGAATTTGTTTGAGAACCAGTTACCACGTCATGTATTTCTTCTAAAATGCCATCATTATATTCAGTATCTCCATTGTATTCTTTGTCAGAGTTGTTAGAATATTCAGAATCATCTTCAGCTGATTCAACTGATTCCAGTTCTTTGTCTTCAGTTTTATCTACTACTATATCATTTCTGTTATACAAAACTTTGATCACAGCCAATTAGATTCCATACGCTAAACATAATTGATGATTTAGACTGTGGCCCAGCGAATAGATACAAAAAAGTGTAATATAATTATGTACATAATTTACCGAATTACCCGTAACCATTTAAGGTTAAAATTCGCAATTTACTGGTAAACTGGTTTACCGGTATTGCAATCCCTAGTAACAGAATTTATTATATATTATAGAAACTCCCTAATTATACAGTTTTCAATTCATAAAATTCTACCCTATACATTTATTTATACAATGGATTCCGCTTAATTGGGACATGTTGGACCAAGACCAAGCCATTTTGTCCCAATTAAACGAAGTAATGAAAAATTCTAAAATAAAATATGTAATTCATAGGTAAAAAATAATAATTAGGTACCTATTTTAATGATTTATTAAAATAGGTACCTAATTATTAGTTTTTTACTGATCTCCTCTGACTTTGTCTTCAATACTGGGCCGCTGATATTCATGCCTAGCCTGCTAACTATAGAAATCCATTGATCTAATGCTTCATCGACTTCTGAATCCTTTCCATCATGCTTTCTTTTCGACGTTCCTGGAATTTCTTTCTGGAATGCCCACTCCTTACGCAGATTTTCTTTTTGTAGGAGACGTGTCTATAGTAGATTTGGTAATGCCCACTCCTTACGCAGTTGATTTTCTTTTTGTAGAAGACGCACTATGGTAGATTTTGGTTTATTTTCTTTTTGTAGGAGAGCGTCTATGGTAGATTTTGGTTTGTTTCAGCGAAGCATTCCTGCTGAACCGCTCTTCCGATCTATTTTGGTTTATTTCAGCGAGTCTACGACTGGGCTTGTATTAAATGGCTGGCTTTTAATTTTATTCAGCCAAGCAATTTTACATGAGTGTAAAATCCTTCCTTGACATCTTGGCAAAGATTAGCATATGTATGTATAGCCATACTTTCGAAAAATCCCTAGAACATATCAAAAATTGAAAATTCCTTTTCTGCTACTGTCCCAATTAAGCATTTAAATTTCGTATTAGTTTATTAATTTGGTTTTCATTCTTTGAGATTTGTCTCAATTACATGGCTGTTCCAATTAAGCGGAATCCACTGTATTTATTAAATAACTATGCTTACTTGAGAAATATTGTATGACAACTTCGCAGGTAATTTATTTTGTAATGTGTACAATCGGTATTTATTGCTAATACAGTTTGCAATCATATAAATCAGCGATTCTCAAACTTTTTCACTTGGTGACCCCATTTACCCAAGAAAATATTTTTGCGATCCTGGATATAGAGGTATATAAATTGGAATATGAATTAAAGCATTTGCTAAAATTTCTGCTACCCCAAATTTTGTTACTTTGAGAAGCACTGATATAAATGATGCTTCCAAGTATTTACTTATAAAAACAAGATTTATTAACACCCACATAATTCAAGTAGCTCTATTCAGTTTCTTTTTAGTTCTATTTTCAGCTTGTCTGAAAATAGAACTAAAAAGAAACTGAAATAGATGATTAAAAAGAAGTGTTAAATATAAAGATATATCCAGAACAGAGATGTGTCATAGTAGATGACCTTTAATAATGACATTTCATCAATTGCGTGTATCCCCTTGGAATTGTTAATTTATGATTGATATTTTCATCAAGTTCTAGCAAATGAATGCACAACATGTCGACAAGAAAAAGAAACTGCAAGACAATGAAAATCTCAGAAAAAAGTGAAGGAAATAAAAGCAAAAAAGAGTGAGGATAAGTTTTCTCTGGGAGAAGCAATTTCATCGTCTTTTGACGTTTAAATGCAAAAAATGGGACTATGGTCCTTTTCTGGCAGATATTCTAAACAATACAAGTTTCTTCAGGTTATTTGTTTCTGCAATAAATTCAATACTGTAAACTCTTGTATTGTTCAATAGGAGGAGGAGAGAGATCAATGAAACAAATAACTATAGAGAAGTAAAAAAGACATTTCTCTTCTTTAACTTGGAAGAGAAAGAAAGGAAAAAAAAAAGATAGCTTAAAGATATGAATATACATTCTTACATTCTCTGGTCCTAAACTTAAAATAATTGATGATAATAATCGATCTTTTAATTCTGTTGGATAATTTACAATGATTCTGTTGTTCAAATGAGTCTGAAGTCTGATTTATTTGATCTTGTTCTTACTCAAACAATAATAATAATAACATACACTCACATCTCTTTTACATGGACGACATTAAACTGTATGCCTCAACACAAACACAATTACAACAGCTGTTACAAATTACACACACATTTTCAAAAGACATACACATGGAGTTTGGCCTAGACAAATGCAAAACACTCCACATAGAAAAGGGAGTCCTAAAGAAAGGAGGCTTCACTCTTGAACATGGAGACACTATTAAATCCATGGAAGAGGGTGAATTGTACAAGTATTTGGGATTCCAGCAAGCCAGACTCACAGAACAGAAGAAAACTAAACAAACATTATCAAAACTATACACCATCAGATTAAATAACATTCTCAAAACACATCTGAATGGAAAAAACACAGTGAAAGCCATCAACACATTTGCCATACCTATACTAACTTACTCCTTTGGAGTGATACAGTGGACACGGACAGAACTTGAATCACTCCAAAGAAAAACACGAACAACACTTACAAAATACCAGTACCATCACCCGAAATCTGCCATAGAACGAACTACTCTCCCACGCAAGGAAGGAGGACGTGGCCTTATTGACATCCCACATTTACACGACAGACAGATCTATAATCTGAGAGAGTTCTTCCATAAAAAACAACATACATCACAACTACACAAAGCTATTGTCTTGGCAGATAGAAACATGACACCACTAAATCTTCAGAACAACACTCCATGCCAAATAGACAACACTGCACACATACATGAAAAGAAAACATCCTGGTGTAAAAAGGAACTCCATGGCAGACATCCACATGACTTACAGAAACACTTCATTGACGCCAAAGCGTCAAACAGCTGGTTAGTCAGGGGGGATCTATTTACTGAAACAGAAGGGTTTATAATAGCTATACAAGACCAGGTAATAAACACGAAAAACTACAGAAAATACATACTGAAAGACAGCACATTAACAAATGACACATGTAGGAAATGCCACATAGCACCCGAAACGATTCAACACATTACATCTGGTTGCAAGCTACTTGCACAAACAGATTACCTGCACAGACACAACCAAGTAGCAAACATAATACACCAAAAGCTTGCAACCAAACACAAATTAATGAACACACTCACACCATACTACAATTACATACCAGACACAATCCTAGAAAACTCAACACACAAGATGTATTACGACAGAACAATCCTAACAGACAAAACCATACACCACAACAGACCAGACATCACTCTCATAGACAAGCAAAACAAAGTTACCTACATTATAGACATCTCAATACCTGACACACACAACATCCAGGATGCATTCACCCAGAAAATTAGCAAATACACAGAACTCTCTCAAGAAATTAAGCGTCTCTGGGGAATGCAAAAGGTAGTTATAGTACCCATCATTCTCTCCTCCACAGGAGTAATCCCTCATACATTACACAAAAGCCTCAAAACACTAGATCTACATCCAAAGACATACATAACACTACAAAAAGCATCTCTACTCAATACATGCAACATAGTAAGAAAGTTTCTCAACACTGACACAGACAGTTAACTCACAATTAAACATCACAAGTAGCTATGTCTTGACTCGTGTCCGACATAGCACTTTGACCCGGAAATATTCCGTGCCCACATTGACGTACTATAACATAATAATAATAATCATGTTATAGCAGCTGGAGAAGATGCCAAGTGCATTGAAATCGTTACTGAATAAAATCTTTTGACTGCTAAAGGGCTTTTGAGTATTATTATTTTTAGTTTGTGTTTAAATGCAGTCTCATTGAATTTATATTATTTGTTCTTACTCAAGCATAAAATTAAAATCTTATATTTATGTTCAGTTCATTACATTTGGAACTCAATGTTGACAGCTATCACACTCATTCTGACCACAGCATTTTTTTCGTGTTGAGATGTTGGTTCATATTTAATTATTTTATAGTGAAATACAGATCAAAAAGTCAATCTGCACAAATTGATAGTAATTTATAATTGTTTTAAATAAACCTATATCTTTACATTTAAACTAACAGCAATAAATTGTTATGCTATCTTTATTAATAAAATACTAGTTTATTAAAACTTATTAAATGATGCTGGAAACAGCAAACCGAAGCAAATTTATTAAATTATAAGTCATGCATCAGTAATAAAATGCAAATTATAGCAACAAAGATTATGTGACTCTTTCAGGAAAGAATAATTAATGTTTTAATTAACGTCAAATCTCTGTATTTCTTAAACACTTTATTATTTATCTATGGCAGGGGTGGCCACCTTGTTTGTCATTAAGATCGACTTTATATGATGATAATGAGTTTGTGATCTACCTTCAAAATTCTTCCTTTGATGGTGAGAATAGAGATAGGAGCCAAAACTACATATCCCAAAATGACATTAGCCCAAAACGAGATATCCAGCAGTGGCAACGGTTTTTCCTTTAATTTAAATCATAAATCTCAAACACAATAATTCACTTCAACTCTCACAACTGTCAATTCATAGGCGCCATGTTGGCATCGTCAGCGAATTTAGAATTTTGTCTAAAAGCTCTTCTGCTACCGGCTATTCTAAATTTTGGCTTTAGTTGTCTAGAGAAGGTACTATGCAGTAAGAGAGTCGTCTGATAACTTACGAAGATTGACTACAAATCGTCACGCGATCAACCTGTTGGCCACCCCTGATTTATGGCAATAACTGCATATTAATATACTAAATAGTTTTAATTTATTCTGTTCATATATTTATTAAGTTCGTCAAGATAGATCTCTCGTGACGTTATCACTAAGCTGATCAATGTAAAGGTGGCGATTTACTTTCTTGCACAACTGTACAGACTTGTTAAGACCAAGGGCCACATAGATTCACTGTGACTTATAGGAGGAAAAAAAAATATGAAAGTTATATATATATATATCATATCATATATATATATTTATTACATGTTACAAAAATAAAAAGGAATTTTAATTGGATGTATGGCATTGCATTGATTTAACAATTTTTTTGTTAGGGTTGAAAGTGGTAGTAGTCAAACACAAAATTGATTCTAAATTTTCATTAGTTAAGTGGTTCCTGTTTTTTGATTTGTTAATATTCATGAGTGATGAAGTTTGTTCACAGATATATGTTGACCCAAAGAGTCTTGCATATTTTAATGCATTATCTATTTTAATATGCTTTATGATTGTTTTTATGAAGGCAATGATAGAAGGTTAATAAATTGCCTTCATTAAATTTGTTTCACAAATTATTGTTTTGTATGTCTATGAGTTCAAGATGTACTGATTTGGTTGCATTTTCAAGTAAAATGATGAAAGGGTTGCTAAATAAATCTAGCACAATTTCACTTTTTGAAAATCGGAAAAACAATCATTGAAGGTCGATATCAAATTATTATTCTTTTCGACCTGCACAGGCTTGAAGTTGGCATTGAACTTTTCAGAAACTTTCTTGTTATTAAGAAAATAGACATAATTCCCTGACATTAATTGGTTTTGAAATAAATTTAACTTGAAAAAAACAAAATGTGACCATAATGTTGAGTAATCAACTCATCTTTTTCTTGAAGTCATGTATTTAATGTATTTAAATGATTTAGCTTTTCTAATTGATATTACTAATCACATAACCAGTCTAGACTTTATTTCAGGGGCATTTTTGTTTTTCTAGACATGAAAATTTAATTTCATCAATTAAATTTAAAAGCCGCTCCAATGTTTGACTGCAACTAAGCTACCTAACTTCTGTGTAAAATACTAAGTCACCATATTTGCTTTCAGTGTCTTTAAGAAACTTTTTGAATTGTTGGTGATTACAACCATGAGATTTTATGAAATTAATTGTTGAAACCCAACTTTCATAACATGTTCAAACCCATTTTCTTTGGCACAATTTCTCCTGGTGGATTTTACAGTGAAATTTTATCAAGTCATGGCCTCCCTTCCCAAATGCTGCTTCAGTAATAATATCAACCCAAAATTAGTTTCTATCATGAAGGGGGGGGAGCTCTGTCAGTTGTAATTACAGGATAATTTTTTCAGATCTGAATCAATTATTTGGAACATTGTTCCAAAAGACCAGTAAATATGTCACTACCCTTAGTTTGATATAACAACAAACTCATTCCAATCAGCTCCTTTTTCATTTTGAACTTATGTATTATAAATCGTGCAAATATTAACAAGTGGACTATGGAAGTAGTCAGTTGATTCATCAACAGCCAATGAAAAGTAGGCAAATTTCTTTGTATAAGTCTTTAATTGGTCCATTATATCTTCCAATATTGCAGTAATTCTTCTTTGCACAGTCATCTGGTTTAACTGAATTTTCTTAAAATTTTTGATTGATTCTGGACACACCTTTTCAGTTGCTATCTGAAGACAATCTTTAACAAAATTTTCATCTGTAAATAGTGGCCACTTTTTTTGCTATAAGGAAGGATATTTGTAAATTTATTTATGTTGAAATATCTGCATCTTGAACAGGTTTTGTAAATGTCATTTGCTGATCTGCCAGTTCTTGTTTCAAAGACAAAATTTTTTGTTTTTGTAGTTCTTCACTTAATTTTGAAAATATAGAATGCTGACATTCATAATGTTGTATTCTTTAAAGATGGCTATAGCATTTTTGCAAATCAAGCAAACAATCTTATTACATGACTGCAAAAAAAAAAAATATTTTTCAATCCAGATAGGCTGAAACTGTCAGTTTTCATCCTGTACTTTGCATTTTCTGCTTGGTCCTGTTTCATCCATTGTAGAATTTATACTTACATATTTAGATACACCAGAGATAGACAGTTCAATAGATGTTACATGTTTGCCCAAAATATATTAAACAACTGTTATTCCGTATAATAATATAATAGTTATGTTAATTTCCTAATTCTGTGCTGATGATAATTTTAATAACTGTTATTCCTTTTATCATTACTGTAAATAAGTTGCAACGTACAATTGTGAAGATAGTGCACACATTGACAACTGAATAATAATGATCATCAGTGCTCAGCTAATACTTTGTGCTCATATACAATTTTTTTTTTAAAATTACTTATTTCACACACACAAATACAGTAAAAATAAAAAATGTTTATTATTACAAATATGATTTTTTCATATTGTTTAAAAACATTATTATTAAACCACTGTAAAAATTATTTCACATCAGAAAAATATTATTTGAAAATGCATTATTCAAAACTACAAATAATATTTTGTTGATTGTGTAACTTGTTAAAATAACACATGGCAAGATGAGCTTCCAACAAATCAACAGAGGACCACAGTCTGTACATCAGTACAACATTCAAGTTGACCAAATGAATTTGATAGAGAATTGGTTGAAAAAGAGAATATAACCTGTCAATGAAGATGAAAGAGGGTGTGATGGTAGTGAATTACTGTAGGGTAAAGATTATGAAATAATTTGATTGACTGTAGCATATTGTTTGGTCCCCACTTGGCCAATTCCTCATCACTGACTATTTATATGCTGCAGCATCCAGCTTCTGCTCCAGAATGCCTGCCAGGAAGTGGTTGGGAGAACGAGATATATATAAAAGAGTATATTACCAAATAACTTAGTATAGAAAAGTAGTTCGCATAATAAAAAAGGTTGAACACTGCTGGTCTGGATATTTAAATATAGTGATGTGTAAAAAATAAGCAGTCATATAAGCTAAAAGGCTCATATACATCAACATAAGTTTGGGCACAAAAATTCCATTTTTGTATCCCAACATAAGACTTGTTTAGCAGATAAACAAATAGACTGTGTGTATTGAAAAGCTATTTTAATAAAAACTGTTAGCAATTGTAAAACAAATAAGATTATTTTTTCAGTATTATTGAAATGTGATCTATTTTTTCAATATAATTAAATTATTAAATAAAAAGCAAATATAAAATAACCCAATATTACTTGTTTTTATTTTGCATGATTTTTTTCTGTCTCATTTTGTTTTTATCTTTATTAAAAATAGGTATATTTTTTAATTAAACAATTTTAGAATCTTGAGAATTTCCAAAAGCGAATCTTGAGAAATAAATTGATTAATAATTCGGGAATTCCCGAATCTAAAGAAAGCAAAAAAAATGCAGGATCAGAAAGTACACATTGATGATAATGGAAAAAAACTAGAGAATTCTGAAAAGATGTTTATTTTTGTTTTATTGATTACAGGAAAGCATTTGATTGTGTTGATCATTAAAGACATTGGAATGGCATGAGAACAATGGGCATTCCTGAACACTTGATTCTTCTTAAAGGAATCTTCAATAGACAAGAAGCTATAGTCAGGACTGAATTTGGGGAGACAGAATGATTCAAGCATTGATAAAGATATGCAATTCTGTTGCATTCTTTCTCTATACTTGTTAATCTGTACATTAAGCATATCATGAGAATGGCTATATTGGAAAAAGATAGAGCTGGAATCAAAATTGGAAAATTTAAAATCAATAATTTAAGATATGCTATTATTATTATTTCAGATAAAAGCATAGAAGACATGAAATAACTCTTAATAATAGTTAAGAATGAAAGTTTGAAATCGGATCTGAGGCTAAATATTAAAAAAACTAAAATCATAATGTCATGATTTTAGTTTTTGAAAAATTCCAAGATTGACAACAAGATAATTGAGAAATAGAGAGCTTTGTCTTTCTGGACTCAAAAGTGAATAGGGATGGAGGATATGCAGATGATGTCAAAAGAATATTAATGATGGGAAGATTGACAATGACACATTTTAATAAGACAATGAAAGATAGAGACATTCTTTAGCGACTAAAATAAGAATTGTTAGAACAATAGTGTTTCCTGTGGCAATTTATGGACGTGAAAATTAGATTCTACAAAAGAATGAAAGGAAAAAAGATTGACTCATTTGAATTTTGATGTTAAAGGAGATTGCTGAGGATTCCTTGGACTGCTAAGAGAACCAACCAATTCATTTTGGAACAGATAAAGCCTTCTTTATTCATTATAATCTATGATTCTGAAATTTAAATTGACATACTTTGTACATGTAAAAGAAAAATTCTATGGAAAAATGGAAAGACACAGAGGGAGAGGAAGACAGCAAACAAGATGGTCTGATAATATAAAGAATGCAACTGGAATGTCTTTTGAACAGCTTCATGACAAATTTGAGCACTAGTATATAGTGCTCCAATTAACTGATTATTGTGTATATAATCAGTAGGAATCAGATGACTTGACAGATCTTAATACACATGCACACAAATATCTTTGTTAATAAAATCTCTCTTCAGATTTAAAAATGAAGGAAAAAACTTGAATAATTTTAATGACATTTTCTGTCAATCAAATATTTTAAAAATATGCTAAATATAAAAATTTTGATGTATAATATAGTTTAAGGCAGATAACTTTTAGCTTAAGATAAGATAAAAATAAGAATATATAAAATTAAAATTTTAAAAAACAATTAGGTTTAAAATAAAATTTTTGTTTGTTATATAACTTTGTAAAAGACTTTAGATTATATATATAAACATAACTTCAAAGAAAAATGATAACCTAAAAGATGCAAAGAATTAATGTCTAATTAGAAGACTATCCACACATACCTACTACAATTAAAAATAATCATATATTTGTATATCTCATTACAAAAATTATATCTTTTATTTATTATAATGCAAATTTATAGTGTATTATTTATTCACTTATTGTATTATATATTTATTTATCTATTTAATTGTACTGAATTGCAATTAAGTTATTTACATGTACTATAGCTTATTATTTAATTTTATTTTATTCCTAATGATCTAAATAAATTGATAATGGTTAAATTTCAGCTTGTATTTTATTATTATTTATTTCTTAATATTTACAATAATGACCTTAATTACTTTCCATCTATTCTTTTCAGATAATGTTTGTCATATTAAAATTAATTGTCAGATTGAATTCTCAATCTGAGAATTCAATCTGACAATCTGAATCTGCAATGATTTATTATTATTTTTGCAGAGAAGTTTTAAATAATAATAATAATAATAACACATTACGTCAGGTTGCAAGCTGCTTGCACAAACAGAATACCTGCACAGACACAACCAAGTAGCAAACATAATATACCAAAAGCTCACAACCAAATACAAATTAATAAACACACTCACAACATACTACAAATATATACCAGATACAATCTTAGAAAACTCGACACACAAGATGCATTACAACAGAACAATCCTAACAGACAAAACCGTACATCATAACAGACCAGACATCACTCTCATAGGCAAACAAAACAAAGTTACCTACATTATAGACATCTCAATACCCGGCACAACAACATCCAGGATGCATTCACCCAAAAAATTAGCAAATACAAAGCATCTCTGTCACAGTACCTATCATTCTCTCCTCCACAGGAGTAATCCCTCACACATACACAAAAGCCTCAAAACATTAGATCTACATCCCAAGATACACTACAAAAAGCATCACAACTCAATACAAAAAGCACATTACTTCAAAACTTCACTACTGAATACATGCCCGCATAGTAAGAAAGTTTCTCAGCACTGGCACAGACAGACATCTTTAACACACCATTAAACATCACAAGTAGCTATGTCTTGACTCGTGTCCAACATAGCACTTTGACCTGGAATTACTCCGTGCCCACATTAATGCACTATAACATAATAATAATTAGATCATTGTAGAGAATTCAATATGACAACTAATTTTGAAATTACCTATTACCTTATAATAAGATAATTATTTGTAATAAATGAAATTTATTATACTTTTTTGAAATATTTTTATAAAAAATGACGACAACATTATATACTATTATAAAAAGCTTTATCTATATTTTTATATTATACTTATATAAATATTAAATAACTTTAAAAATTAATGATATTTACCCTGTTTCATACTGATAATTTTTTAATCTTATTCCATCACTTTCTGTAAAAACTACTATAAGTTTATTCTTTTCTGTAAATAAAATTTTAATTATTTAACAATTTTATTAGTTTCATTTTAAAAAAATTTAAAAATATAAATATTCCTTAGTTTACACAAATACACTATACTTCCAATTAACTGGGTAATGGGGAAATGAATTACCTCAGCTAATCCACAAAATACTTAAAAATCAGATTTATAGACAATAATATTAATTGTATTAATTAATAATAATAATTGCATTTAATATTAAAAAATAAATAAATAGCATGCATACAGATATCCAAATGTTCTATAATTTATTAATAAAGGAAATAAGAAATTGGTTTATTTGCAGAAAGGAATTATTGCAATATTTGTAATTTTATAGGAGAAAATAAACAGCACTATGTAGCTGATATATGTTTAAATATATTTAATATGAATAGTGCTGTGTTTATTTTCTCTTATTTATATTGATGATAGCAATTCTGTACATTGCATTTTGTAATTTTAATTTGATTCTAATTTTTATCCTCATTTATTTCTTTACTATATCTTAATAGTAAAGAAATTAATCTGGGGAGTTTAAAAATCTTTCAGATAGCAGATCTAAGATAAAATATTAATAATTAACCATCACTTCTGGATTACCCTAGTTAATCTCCAATCTAGATAATCAGGAGTCTACTGTAACTGGGACAGAAGTTTTTACATAAACTAAATTTTGCATAAGTCAGAAAAATTTAAAAAAAAAAATTCTGAATCAAATTCCAAGATAGATTATGGTAATTGCACCTACAAAATATTATGATAATATATTGTTTCTTGACTGAAAGGGACATAATACCACATGGAATGATATTCAAAATTTTTATATAAAAATTGTTTTATAAAATAAAATAAAACAAATAATAATTCTAAATACAGTTTTATATTATCAAATAAATATAACAACCAAAATTATAGCAATTATGCACGTATAAAATGTTTCTAATATTATAGTACAGTAAAACCTGCCAAGTTGGACACCTCTCTATGTTGAATGACTTTTCCTGGAACCCGACAAAAGCCTATATTTTACTATATGTCCAAACCTCTATACCGGATTCCTGGAACCTGACAAAACCCTATATTTTACTATATGTCCAAACCTCTATATCCTGGATATCTATCTTGTATCTTGAACAACTGTTTATAATAAGATGGACACTTTTTGCTTACCTTGAACAACTGTTTGTAATAAGATGGACACTTTTTGATAATTGGTTGATTTTATTTAGGTTTAGAAGATTATCCAAAGGAATTTGTGAAAGAAAAACTTATAATATTGATTAGTCATGCCTTGAGATGGTTACTGATTGATTTATAAATCCATAATTTACTTATTACTGTAAATACAAACACTGAACATTAGAAAAGTCAAACCAAAACTAGCCAAATTATAGCCATTATTTTTATTGAAATAAAATTAAAAATATTTAGGCTATAATTAGCTAGTTTTGGTATTTATAGACCTTGGTTTATATTTTATATTTTTCTTTGAGAATTGTGTGCTGTTTCTTCTGTTCTTTTTAAGATCTCTAAGGAAGGCTTAATAGCTTTCCTTAGAGATCTTAAAAAGCAGTAAAAGAAAATCAAATAAACTGACATTAGTCCAAAAGAAGCAAATTACTGATCATTTACAATTCTGGATGTAGTGAGATGGATTTATGTTGCATGACAAGAAGTTTCACAATTAACTATTCAGAAATGTTTTAAAAAAGCTGGGTTCCTTATAGATTTCCCTGAGGAAGAAGTGTAAGAGTTCAATAACTTTAACTTAGGAGAAGAACTGAATGCTCTTCCTGAAAACTATCAACTGAAGATTTTACAAATTTTGACAGCAATCTTGTCCATCGCGAATATGAAATTGTATAGCCAGTGATTTAATTGAAAAGATTATATCCAGCTCAATTCATATAGAGACTTTGTTGGAATGATCATGAAACAGTTTTGGAATATGTAGAGGAATTTGAACGATAAGTATTTTCTAATAATGAACCAGAGATTGTTGAAACTCTATTTGGTATAAAAATAAATAAAATTGAAAATGTGTGGATAAAGTGTAAATTAAATATAAAAAAGGCTTCATACAGACTCTTTTGAAATAAATAGTTCTCATGTTGAAACCATTGATTGACTGTAGTTTGTATTTGACATTTTTTAATTTCATTTAAAATAATAAATGTTTCCAATTTGAATTGAATAAAGGTTTGCATTGACATGAAAATTTAGTGTTTAGTATGTTTAGAAAAAATTTTGATTTTATGAATCTCTCTATGTTGGACACCTCTCTAACTTGAACACATTTTGAAGGAACCAAATGTGTCCAACTTAGGTTTCACTGTATATTCGCAATTTTTGCTGAATTAAAATAAATTTTAATTTATTTTTTTATATATATATATTTTATTTACAGACAACTATGTGCAAGATAAGAAGTTCCAATGATTTCCACTGATAGCTTTGAAACATAAAAAATGACATTATTATTATAATCAATCAAATGATGTAAGTTTGATATTTACTAAACCATGAAAGTTTTGTTAATTGAAATAATTTTACAAATACAAAACAATTTTATCACTATATAATATAATATATATCACAGATACAATATCATCAAAAAATTTGAATGTCCAATATGAAAAAACAAGCTTTATTTTGCATAATATCAGAAAAAAAATTTGCAAATTAGGATTGCCAGATGTTGAAAATTTTTATAACCCAAACAATCACAAAATCTAGCCAAAACTTATAGATCATATAGATGGTTTGCAGGAATTAGGAAGAGATACCTAATTATTAGGTGTCTCTTCCTAATTTTGTGATTGTATTATAGGCTATAACTATTATACAAAAACTAAAAAAATTCAAACTAAATTTTAATTATACAGAATTCTATACAAAGTTCTGCACTGCAAGCAAATTAATAGGATATACTGGTTCTGTATTTATTTAATATAAATCAAATGTCTAAAATGTTTAAAATTTTTAAAATATATCAGTAAGTACAGTGGCATTACTAGGGTTGATGTTACCTAGTGTGGTAATTCATAATGTTATTTCAATAAGTTACTCATACTGGATCATAAAAAATCCTTAGTAATATTTTTACTAATATTATCCTCACTAAATAGAACTTTCCTTTTCTTTCCATCTCAAATAGTGTTTGTTAGTGTTAAGAAAGAAGTCGTCAGAAGTCAAGCACTGAAAACTGTGGTCTACTGTGCATCTCCTAAGCAGCTGGACCAATTTTAGGTCTCTCTACAGCTTGGCCCATTTCATAAGAATTAAACCAATTGAGAGATTACAGAATTCATTAGGCTTAGCTCAATGAACCTCTGGATACCCCAAATAAATTCATGACATGGGATTCTAATTTGAGCCCAACTGGGCATGATATTCACCCAACTGGTAATATTATTATAATATATTATTAACTGTTATTTAGTTAATGTTAGCTATTGGTTATTGATTTAATACTGACAAGAGCTCAGTAGAGCCAAAAGTGCTTTATAATAAAGGAATTTTAGTTTAAATATGACGTAATTTTTTCTTTCCCTGCTCGAAGAACTTAGTGTTTGACATATTGGTAATATTATTGCCAAGGCAATGCTTTATAAAAATTATCACTGGCCCAATTGGAAATAAGGTAATAAACTTACAGCTTAAAAACAGAAAGATAGAGGGGAAAATTAATGCAATTTTTCAGTTTATTTTGAGATGAAAGTAATTAAAAAAAATTTCTTTACCATCTTTAAAACGATAAAGGAGGAAAACAACCTTGACAAAAGATTGCAGCAAGAATATATTTCTAAAAGATTATTTAAAATATTTATTATTATTTTATTTTTAAATTTTACCTGGAAATGAACTAATTTTGCCAAATGAGGATCAGATATAAACACTTGATGTACATGAGAACAAATTAAGCTTTGAATTTCACGCAATTCTGTTAGAAGACCATTTTCTTTCTATAATAGTTACAATTTATTTATTTGAAAAAGTAAATTTTTTAAATTAATATCTCAAATTTTTCTAAAGATATATAAATAATATATTATTTTATTATCAATATTTCCATTCTTAACATTTATAAAAATAATATTAAAGATTCTCAAACATCATGATTGGTTTATATATGTATTCTATCTGAAAAGGATACATATATGGGATCTTTCTTAAGTAGAATTCATAGATATATGAGAGATATGAATAATCTATATATATCTTATTTACTTTTTTCTAATGTCCTATATTAATGTTTCTTAACCCATAATGAATAGGATAAACATAAAGGGTTTAAAAGTGGCCTCTGCCAAAATTATCCTGTTTGATTCAGCAGCTTAATTTCAATTAATTTAAACAACTAATGCATATTTTTAACAAAAGTAAGTAATTATTTTTTAGCACTACTTTCTAATCATTAGCTGACTGAGTTCATTCCATGTCCAACTACAACTGTTCACATTTGTGATAGAGTCAGCAAGATTTTACCATAGGTGGATCAAAGCTCAGGTCAGAAAACAAAAATTTCTAAGAGATAGAATCCAAATTTCATCCACAACCCAGCCTGGGATGAAATCTACTTAAGCAAATTATTTTATTATGCACGATCATTGAATACATTTCAGGAAATACTTTTAAATTGAAATGAAATCATTTATCTTATAAAAAAGCATTGAAGACTAGTATGGCCATCATTTTTTCTTTTGCATTATATGCTGCTTTTCTTCTAATTAGATATTAAGTGGATGGCCATCCCAATGTTCATTGCAGTCTGTCCACACTCGTGGTAACAGTGGACAATTAGGTGAAAGATGGGGTTGAATAGGCTAAACTTGAACATCTAAAAAATCTGAAGATATGAATGATGGGATATATATATATATAATATATGATATGATATGAAAACAAACACACTCCAGTCCTGGTGATTACTCTGCCATCTATCTATTTGCTGCCATTATTGCAAAATCATTGAAGCTGACCACTATATTAGTATGGATTTTCATTGCAACTCAGACACTTGTAAGTTGAGAAGCCTCCTGTATGCTCTTTCTATCAAAACATTCTGCAAAAAATCTAAGTTTTTTTTAGAAAAATTGGTTATGAATTATATTTTTGAATATAAAATAAAATTTAAATATCTACATTATATCTAAACCTGAACTTTTAGTTGTAAATATTATATTCTCACTAATCATGCAAAATTTCAATTTCTGTCTAAATGCAATTCCAGCAACAAATTGTTTTTGGAAAAATATGAAATATGAAAAAGAATAAAGATGGATATTTATTAGAGATGTTAATCCATCACTATGATAATTTTATTTTCCAATCTGAATATAAGCAATCATCAAATTATATCATAAATTATTCTTTCCAAAAATTTTATGTAAATATATGGTTTTTGATGATGATGAAGAAAACTAAGAAACTCATTTTTTTTTTTATATATTATCATCATCATCATCATAATCAACCGTTATCAGTCCACTGCAGGATGAAGGTCTCTCCAAGCAATTTTCAGTTTTTCCTGTCTACAGCCTCTCTGATCCAACACTTTGATGTAAAATTAACAATCTCATCGCTCCATCTGTAATGTGATCTCTTTCTTGGTCATTTTATATATATATATATTTATTTATTTGAAATACTGAAAAAATTAACTATATGTTGTTCAGTTTGCATATTTCTATGAGATCTATAGGATTTATTTTTATTAATAAGATATTTCTGAAATAGTAATAATAGTTAATTTTGTAAATTTTATCATTATTTATATTTACAAGAAATGAACTATGGTAATTCATTTGTTTATTATAAATTATGAAATATGTTGATTTAATTTTTTTATAAATAACTGCTACTCATAATTATGTCAATCAAATATAAAAATAGTGTCTGAGCATTTATTGATATTTTATAAATTCCAATATTTGAATTTGAAAATAAATAAAACTTTTACCTTATCTTCAGCAACTGGCCTACAACATTCTAATAATATCTGTACAGCAGCACTTTCTTGGGATGCAATAAGAGCAGAACGAAGCTCTTCTCGATTTTTATCTGTATCAACTTGATTTGTTTTGTCAATTGATGGATGCTCTAATAAATGATGAGATAAATGTGTACGTGATGCAGCTAAAAATGCTTGTAACATATGAAGAACAATCTCCAATAATGGTGCACACCTAAAATTTATGAGAAATTTTTAATATTCTATGAATTAAAAAAATCTAAAACAAAATTATTAAAAATATAAACAAAATACCTAAATATTCTCTCATCACATCTTAAGACATGCAAAGGATCTAAAACTATATTGTCTAATGTCAAAGGCTTAACTATTGAAGAAGGAAGTCGAGGAGGTTGTAATGCATTAACTGTTATGAGCCACAAACGACGAGGAAACACAGTATTTAATCTCCACCAAAGTTGCTTTGATTTTTCCAAAACTTCTCGAGGTACTTTAGGTTCAAGTAATTTAGGTAAGTTATTTACAAAAGGTAAAGCAAATGGCCACAACTGGTATAATGGAAGAGTCAATAAATATTCCAATTGTTGTAGCAGTTTAAATGGACAATTTTGCACATTTTGAAAAGCTAGAGAGAAAATAAAATTACAAACAAACATTAAAATTGATAATTAAAGGATTATCATTACATAAAACATAAGTAATATTGTCTATCATCATTAAAGCTTGAATTTTATTTTCATTTCAATCAGTCATTTATTTATTTATTTTTCAATACAAGGAATCCCTTGATTAGTGTGGTTAATAAATCCTCACAATACATCGTATATATCAAAACTGCACTAATCAAACTAAAAAGCCAATGGGAATAGTTATAATATGGAAAATATCAAAATTATAAACATGTATTTTCCTCTCTCAAAACATATCTATATTGCATTACATGTACTTTAAATCAGCGGTTTTCAACCTTTCGGACCTCATGGACCACTAAATTTATGATTTTAAATTCAGTGGACCACTAACATGAAATTTTTTTAAAACGATGAACAAATTCATAAGACAATGATGGAAAAATCTCCATTTTATTAATTTGAAATGCATTTATTATGAGTAAATATAACAAAATTAAATTTAATTATTTACAAATACAAAATAAATCTTATAATGAATATAATAAATATAATGAATATTACTACTAAATTGTTTCTTATTAAAGTATTACACATTTTTAATGTGATTTTTGTTCCTGTTTGTTTGAAAGAAGAGTATAGAGAAATTTTAAACTTGTTCATAAACACTTTGAAGCACCCAAAAATTGACTTTGCATTAATCTATCTCGCTTGAAATTTTATGCGAACCACCAGTTGGCGATCACTGCTTTAAATCATTGAGGAATATGTATTTAAAAATTTATAATAAGAATTAATATTTATTTTCCACAAAAAAATTATTTTTTACAAAACTGCATAAATTTTGTAAAAAATAATTTCACGTCCATAGACATCGACAATAATCAAACTAAAAAACCAATGGGAATAATTATAATGAATTCCAGAAAATATCAAAATTATAAACATGTATTTTTTTCCTCGCTCAAAAAGTATCTATATTGCATTATATGTACTTTAAATCAATGAGGAATATGTATAGGTATTTAAAAATTTATAGTAAGAAATAATTTATTTTTCACAAAAAAAAATTATTTTTTACAAAATTGCATAAATTTTATAAAAAATAATTGCACATCTGCAGACATCAAGTACTGGAGAGGACTGAAGGCAAGGATGGCTGTATAATATTGTAGTGGTTATTATTAGGTAGTTGTCATTCACATTAAATTTATTAATAAATAAAATTTACGAATGAATTTAAAATATAACAATCAGATGACAAAAGTCGCAATATTAACAGAATTTAAAAAATAAATAAATAAATTTATTGCTGTGCTCTAAATATGTAGACTACAATCCCTGAGATTCAGTTTGCTAAATTTATTAATAAATAAAATTATGAACAAATTTAAAATATAATAATTAGATGACAAAAGCCGTAATATTAACAGAATTAAAATAAATAAATAAATAAATTTCATATAGACTGCAATCCCTGAGATTCAGTTTCCAACACTTCAGAAGGTTTGCAAAAAAAAAAAAAATAATTCACACTTGTTGAAGTGCACTAATCAAATTTGGCACCACATATATTAAGAGATAGTCTCAAATATTTTTGTACACTAATCAAAACCACATTATTCAAACCCACATTAATTAAGGAATTCCTGTATTTTGTAATGACTATTTTGAAAATGATGTCCAGTTTAAAGAGTGGCAAATAATTGGAAAAATTTCTAAAAGTTTGTTTAGTATCCAGATTACCAAATACCAGATTACCAAATATTTTTAGCATGTAATTTAATTCTGATGAATTGGTTCTTAATTGTTGAAGTGCACTAATCAAATTTGGCACCACATATATTAAGGGATAGTTTCAAATTTTTTTTTCTTACTTATCAAAACCGGATTATTCAAACCAGCACTAATCAAGGGATTCCTGTACTTATATCAAAATGGGGATTATAGTATAAGCATTCAAAAATGTACAAATAATATTTTAAATTTTCTCATAACCTTTTCTCTACCATTACCGTTTTAATATAATTTTAAAATAATTTACTACTAAATAATAAAGGTTATAACTCTACAAAGTCTGCATGATGAAATTTTAAATCCAACATTTCATATAATATAAACACCTATAATAAAAATGATAAAAATTTTTAAATATTACTTTGTAAAATTTTTCAATTTTTTTTCATTTTTATTGTGTTATGTTATCGTTTTATTATGTTCCCATGTGGTCTTCGACTTATGACAGAGTTCTGTTCCAAAAATTTTGAACTCCCACCATCAGAATTCAGAAATGCCTAAAATTTATGGATTCTCACTACTAATGTTTACTAGAATACAATATATTATCTTAATAAACCCAAAATTATAAGAATGAGATACAAATCAGACCAGGCCAATTGCATTGACCAATAGCAAAATTTATCAATGACACTGCCATTATAAGTTGAGGCAGTTGTAAATCCAGGATTTTCTATTTTTATATATCAATATTTTCAAATACATATTTTATTTTTGAGTATTTCTAATAAACTTATAATTTTGTTAATATATTTCCCAATTTAATATGTAAAATTTAAAATGCTAAATTCTCTAAACAGAGAGGATACTTAAATCACATTACTATCTGAAATAAATCAGAGAATCTGGAAAAAAAATTATGTTTAATCCTAAATATAATCTATTCTTAAATCCTCTCATATTATGCTTAACTACAATAATTTATTAAGTTATTAAAATGCAATTTTCTCATCTCTCAAAGATGAGAGATCTTGGAAAAATTTAAATCAACAATTATAATTCAATTAAACTGCAGATTTATGGATGGTATTTAAACATATGATTTAAGCACTTTTAAGAATTTGATATTTTCAATTCTAATTAGATTATCACTTTATTACTTAATTTATTAATCAATTTAACTGTTTTTTATAGACAAAATGGATCTGTGAAAAACAAGGAATTTGCTTATTTTTAGAAGCAATTTTTTTAAATCACAGCACAATATAAAAATTGAGGTTTTTTTTTATTTGGAATCAAATATAATTTTTTATTCATATTTTTGTAATTAAAGTTAATTAGAACATGGCTTAAAATATACTTTAAGCCATGTTCCATTTAACTTAAAAAAATGAAATATAATTTAGTTTTTAATCAAATATAATTTTTTTATTCATATTTTTGTGATTTAATTCTAAACAAATTAATTATTCAATCAATTTATATTAAATAAATTTCATTTTTTAAATTTTATATATTTTTTCAATGAAAATTTTCTATATAAAAGTCATTAAATTAAATAAGCATCTAAAATTTCATATATTTATTACTTGTATTTAAAATTTTTGTTTCATTTGTTTTATTATAAACCATATATAAAATTATCATCATTTTAAGTTATCATACTGCACATCATCATCATCATTTAGAATTTTTCATACATGTAATTACTCTCAATTAAAAATTGAATTATATTTTAATTTCAAAGCATTGTATAACTTTATCAAATATATGGAAAAAGAATATCTAAAAACTATTTTGCAAATTTAAATTATATATTCAGTTTTTAGTAGCAAATAAATTTTTTAGGAAAAGTCTTATAATATTTACAATAATAAACTATTATTAAAAATTAAATCTGATTTAGTTTTTGATTTAAAAAAATTTCGTCTTATAAAATTTTTTAAAGTGCTCTTTAAATAGAAATTGCAAACTATCCATGGCAAAAGATGTTGAAGTTAACTTGACTGATATAGTGTAACCTGTGTAAGACCATTAATTTTAATTCATCAAGGCATTCAATTTTTAATTTAAATAGTATTTTAAATCAAAGAAATAAATAAACATTGAATGCATCTGGGACACGTCTAACGCATTAGCACGGTATGTGGATTGGAAACTGTAGCTGATCGTGATTTCTGCTTTCCAGCACCTAGTTGAATGTGACAAACTTTTTGGCCGGAGCTGTACATAATGTATTGGAATGTTTTCATGCAGTACATAAACTGACTTGAAATCATGGAAGATCTAAAATATAAGATAGGTTTTAAAAAATTCTAATATAGGACATTAAAAAAGCTTTGATTAAAAAGTAGTCAATATTTGAAATTGGGAAGCAATTGCTAGAAAACTATTTACCTTGAAAATAATAGAGTAAATTTTTCCTAGAATAAAGAATCTTATGTTGATAAAATATTTGCCTAAAAACAATCATAAGAACAAAATTCATGTAGGAAGATGAATTTTCTGTTGAAATAAATATCTGCCTTAAAAACATTGAGAGAGAACAAAACTCCACTGGAAAATAAATATTCTGTTAAAAATACATTCACCACAAATACATGGTAGTGCTGCGTACTCTAGCTAATCATTTACAAAAGCTATTTTAATGATGCAAATATTTATTTAGCATTCATTTCAAAATTTTATGAAATTTTAATATAAAATAAATTATCATTAATCAAAATTCACACTAAGATAATAATTATTATTTCATATTTTTATTTGATTATAATTAACAAAAACCATATTTTTGTAATTTTAAATGGTATTAATTTACAAATTTAATCACATAATTTCCCTTTTTTTTGTTTATGTTTAAATAGAAGTATGAAGACAGAAAATTATTCAAATTTTATTATAAATCTAAAATAAAAATACTGTAAAAGTCCAATTATAAGTTTAAAATACCACCAGAACAAAACATAAGAAGTGCTCAATATTTCAACTTCTGAAATAAGTTATTCTGTATTTGAAGACAGCCACCATGTTGTCCTATAATCCAACATGCTAAGTGCCTTATATACTTACAATGCATTTTTGCTATATTGTTTGAGTTTCTATATACCAGTGGTTCTCAACCACTGTTCCATAGCACACTAGTGTGCTGCGAAACCTTTGAAGGTGTGCCACTGTGCCACGGCACACTAGTGTGCTGCCAAACCTTTGAAGGTGTGCTGCAAAAAATTAAGAATGAATTGTATGTATGTAATTGTATGAATCATATATATATTAATAGTAAACGTGGTTGGCTAGATATCCCTTTTACAGTTGAACCACTGTACGATTCCTATAAACAGAGTATCGTTAGAAAAATCTAACACTAAATGGTATTAATTTACAAATTTAATCACATAATTTCCCTTTTTTTTGTTTATGTTTAAATAGAAGTATGAAGACAGAAAATTATTCAAATTTTATTATAAATCTAAAATAAAAATACTGTAAAAGTCCAATTATAAGTTTAAAATACCACCAGAACAAAACATAAGAAGTGCTCAATATTTCAACTTCTGAAATAAGTTATTCTGTATTTGAAGACAGCCACCATGTTGTCCTATAATCCAACATGCTAAGTGCCTTATATACTTACAATGCATTTTTGCTATATTGTTTGAGTTTCTATATACCAGTGGTTCTCAACCACTGTTCCGCGGCACACTAGTGTGCCGCCAAACCTTTGACGGTGTGCCGCGAAAAATTAAGAATGAATTGTATGTATGTAATTGTATGAATCATATATATATTAATAGTAAACGTGGTTGGCTAGATATCCCTTTTACAGTTGAACCACTGTACGATTCCTATAAACAGAGTATCGTTAGAAAAATCTAACCCTCTAATTTCTGCGACAGCTAAAATTTTTTGTCGTTATTCATAATTAAAAATTAAGGAATAAAAATTAAAATTATAGTTTCTCTAAAAAGACAAAATCTGCAGGTGGCACTATAACTTAATAAGGGCTAAAGCTCTGTATTTAGAGCTTTAATAAGGGCTGCCATTTAATGATCCCTTGTACGAGTATGTCTGTAATCTGAATGTAATAAATAAGAATAAATACAAAAATTTGTTAATAAAAATGTTGTTGTTAAATTTATATTATTATTTAAAATATTTAGGTGTGCCGCCAAATTTCAAAATATTAAAATGTGTTCCTCAACACAAAAAAAATTGAGAACCACTGCTATATACAATGGGTGATCAGTTAACGAACATAATCCGTTCCAAGAATCGTGAATACTAGTACAGTGGGTGATCGGTTAACGAACATAATCCGTTCCTAGACAATATTTGTTATCCGAATTGTTTGATATATATATATATACAGAGGGTGATCGGTTAATGAACATAATTCGTTCCAAGAAAATGTTCGTTATCCAAATTGTTCTAACGAACATAATCCATTCCAAGATAATGTGCATTATCCAAATTGTTCATTAACCGATCATCGATTTACCATAGGTTTTTATGGGAATTTGATTAATTCATTTGATCATCGATTTACCATAGGTTTTAATGGGAATTTGATTAATTTGTTCCAGAGACGGATTTACCATAGGTTTTAATGGGAATTTGATTAAAAAAACAAAAGACTCCAAAAAACATAGTAAGAAATTATATAATTTTTTATTTATGTTTATTTATATGTAATCTTTAATATATACATACATAGTCTTGCATTTTCATCTATATGTTTATTTTCTAATATAACATACAAAGTCTTGCATTTTTCATTATTATATTTATTTTCTGATAAAGAATCGTCCAATATCGATTGCTTTTTTCTCTCCTTCAGGATTTTTCGGAAGTGGTTAATAGCATCGTCGTGGTAGAGATCTTCAAGCCCTAAAGTGATTAATAGCATTGTCATGATTAAGATCCCCAAGCCTATTGGTGATTAATAGCATTGTCATGGTAGAGATCCCCTAAGCCTATTGATCTTAACCTGGTATGGGTGCCATTCTAACACTAAAAAATTGTAAAATCTCTCTCTAGCTTTCTTTAATAAATCTTTGATTTGTTTTGCGTTGTCTCTGAATTCATTATAATCGGGAAAACTACTTTTCTTCCATCCTTACCCATAAGTCCATGAGCGCGCAAGGCCTAAACCTGTCATTCCGTTAGGTTAGTTAAGTTGAACTATCCTCATAAAATATTTTTATCTGGCGGCAGCCACTTATAGAGCCGCCATCATCACAGGCTGACCAACACCCATGATAGGGTCAACCGGAAGATTGAAGGATGGGTTTCAATGGTCCGGATCCAGATCTCTCTTAAAAATTGGAGGAGTTGGACCCTGGATCCTCCAGAATGATAAGCCACAGCTTTACCACGCAGCCATCCAGCTGATAAGTTTTCGGTCAGTCTGCAGGTCTCACAGTTTGTTCTGTGAAGTGTTCATTATCCAAACATGTGTTTGTTAACTGAACATAAAAATCTTTCAAGAAAGTGTTCGTTATCCGATTTGTTCATTATCCGAACTGTTCGTTAACCGATCACCCACTGTATAAATATGGAAAATCAATCATATATGGATGTAATTTTAAAATATAATTGACTTTTATAAAAAACAATTTTATTTGTTTAAAAAAATTAATGTGGTATTTTCTCAAACTATAAACACACTGTAAATAATGTGCAATATAAAATTAATTTCCATTTTTTATTAAACTTTAAAATAATGGAAAGACAATGCATCATTTCATATTTTAGGTTTGTATAACCTGAAATGTTTTTGTACCACTATTATCTAAAAAAAATATGTTGATGGATTGCAGTGTTGGAGATAGTTACATGATGTAGGCATAATGATCTCCAATATTTTCAGTATTTTGTGTGATCTTCAATGGTTTTGATAAATAAGCAAATATAGATGACTATAATGCACTTATGATAATCATTCTGAGCATTCAGCATAGAATGACTGTCCAAGATGTATTTTCCATTTCATTTTAAAATTACAATTAAATTTATTTTGCACATTTTATTTTGATTTCACTTTATCTTTTTTCCTTTTAATATTTTGATTAAATGATTACTACTGAAAAAACCCCATTAACTTCAAGCAACATAGTGTAAGGTCCAAGGAGACATCAATAAATTTTCAAGGTGTCAAAAATAATTATTCGGATATTATTATTGTAACATTTAGAACTTTGTATACTTTGTAAACTTTAGAGGAGAGAGGGGAAATGGATTGACACCTAAAAAGTAAAACAATTGATAAAGATATCATACTCAGCTTGTCTCCACAACATAAAGAAATAATAATAAATGATAGAAAATATATGATCAAAGAGTTGTGTTACATGCAGGTGTTGCAAAGGACAAATAAAAACATAAGACATCATCTTTCCTTGAGAAAAAGGTAAAAGAAAAGGTCAAAAAAGTTTTTTTATCTGAAACAGAAAACAGATCAGTCAGTACTAAGATTTCTTCCTGTGCGGTTCTGGACTGTCATCAGTCATGCCAAGCCAAGGTGCCAACCATCGATGCCAGAATTCAGTGTTTTCAAAAAAAGGAATTGTGTGCCTAATAGACTAAAGACTGTGTGTTTGCTGGACTAAAGACTGAAAAATAAAAAAAGAATCGTAGCTCCCAATTTTCCCGGGCATTATTGTTATAAAACACAGCTATTTATCCTCCAAAATGCTTTGTGCCATCTCTCTCTTTCAATAAAAGATCTTTGGTTGATCAAATCATTATAGTTGTCAATCACTGTATTAGAGGATTTCGTTCACCCATTCAGATGACATGCGAATGCTACCTACAACCACGATAAGCCAAAATGCCTGTACAGTTGGCCCCAGCAGATCCACAATGGCAATGATTTGTTTCTTTAAATTAGTCTATGGAAATTTTTTCTGATACCAATCATAAAATGCATCATAATTTAAAAAAAATTAAAAAGTGAAAAAAATTATGTTATAGGATCAAAAAATATGGTAAATATTTATATTTTGTATAAAACAAAATATAAATAGTTACCAGTATTAAAAAATGAATTGCTTATTACAAAAAAAATTGTGGTGCAGTATGATGCCAGTCTTGCAATATCCACCATTTCAAACTGTATCACATTGTGTCAATTTTGGAATGGTGGACATCAGTACTTTTTGGAAGGATGTCAGTATATTATAGCGAGATGGATAATAAAATTGTATTTTCACTATAACACACAATCATTAAATGATTGTGAATTAAGTGGGGTATATCCATAATCTTATAAATTCGATTTTTTACCTGCTTATTGACTATAAACGAATTATGTTAATGGAGTTCTGTTAGCCATTGTTCATAATGGAAGCTGATGATGATATTTACATCATCGAAAACGTTACTAAATAAAAATTTTTAGTCTATTTTTGATACTGCTAAGTGTGCTAGTTAATTGTCTTAATTCGGGTATATCTATATATGACTTATTTACATAAAAAGTCATGAAACAAATTATTATTAGTTTAGAGATATCTTAACATTTTATATCATCTCCTTTATAATTAAATCTCTCTATTATAAGTATTTTCCTGATAATAATTCATTGAAGAGAGACTGATCTTGAACTCAATTAAGATCTATGTTTTGGATCATAAAATTTTGCACAATTCTGAATTTCTAACTTTTAATTATCTTTGAAATAATGATTCTGTGAAGATTTAATAGTAGAAAATTTTCTTCCAAAATTGATTTAACACTTTTTCTTAGAAAAGGCACTTTAATAAAAATCATACTGTAAAATAATGAATAAAAATATTTAATGCTTTGTATACTGTATTTTACAAAATCATAAGATAATATCTATTGTTTATAGATGCAAATCATTCATTTAACAACACAAATTTTAGTTTTTATTACTAAAAATCAAATTAGAAAGTGGAGAATTGATTTAATCAATACAGAATATAAAAATTCTGATAGTTAACAGGACTTTAAATGCTATTAGAATAATAAAAAAATTTGAAATAAAATATATATATATACAGGATGTAAATTATCTCCTTCAAAAAAACTACACTACGACGTAGACGAAATTCAGGCGGTTAAAGTGATATAAGACACTTGAGGTCGCAAATCGCTAGCAACGCCGTAAATTGAACCTCAAACTAAGCTGAAAGTCTCGTAAGTAGGCAGTACTCGCTGAGGGTAGCGCTCTTGGTAGTCTTCTTGCTGCCAGTGCATTACCACGAGCTTCGCCAAAACACATGTACATGTTGGCTAACTCGTTGTTGTCAAACTGATCCATAAGAACAGTGTACCTTGTCGAACTGGTTAAAATAAATGAATCAACAGTCAACGGCGCAGTTTTTCTGCAATGACGTTGCAGCTCTTCTCCACCCTGCCCGGGCTTGCGATTTGCGACCCTAAGTGTCTTATATCATTTTAATCGCCTGAATTTTGCCTTTATTATTATATATTTATTATAATTAGAAAAAATTTATGAGTAATTTAAAAATTTTATATATATTAATTACTAAATTGCTATTGTAAAATATAATCATCTTTAATTACAGTAAGTTTCTGATTTATGCAGTTATAATTAGTTCAAAAAATTTTGCATAAGTCAAAAACTATATATTTAACAATTTATCTATAACATATTTTATGTATTTCAAATTACACAAAATATGTTAGCTTATGAATTTTGAAAACTTTTTATTTTAAACTTTTTATTATATTTTCCAAACTTTACTGCATTCTAAACTTTGATTTATAATTAAAAATTAGTATTTATTCACTCTGGCTTATTTATTATCTATGTACTTGATATTAGCAGTTATTTTATCTTTTACAATCAATACTATTGCATATAATCATATCACATTGTGAATTTCCAGCTTATCAGAAATGTTATGTATAAATTACATGTTTATTTTTAATAATAAAAATATTTTATTTATTTATAAATAGAAAACAGCATTATTCAAATAAAATTCTGAAAAAATTCTCCATTTTAACTGAAAAAATATTTTAACATCTTTAAAATAGAAATTTGTCCCATTTTACACTGACAACTATTACCATATGGCATATAAGATTAGGCAAAAATTGTCCAAGCTTGTATGTCATATAGATCTGTTTAGTATTATATTTATCAAGTATTCCATACAATTTTCTTATTGATCTATCTGTATTTATGGTGCTACTATAGTTTAATGCAAGTTTTTCCTCTAGTATTAAAAATCAATTTTTTAGAAATTTTTTCTAATGAATAGTGAACTTGCAATATTGTGGAATATATGAAATCATTTTAATATTTAATTTAATCTGCATTTAAGAAATATTAATTTATTTATCATGCATGATTTTATATATTCCAAGTAAAAAGAAATTATTTACACACAATAAAAATCTATAAGGTTTTTAAATATTATGGAATTCTTCACATTTTATGTAATATGGTATCAGCAAAATCAATTTTTGCTTTTCTAATAATTAATTACATATTTCTTAAATATAGTATGAATCATTTCTTTTTTATTATATGATACAAATCATCTAGATTTTTCATAAAAATAACAATCTTTTCTTCAATTACAAAATAACCATGCTGGCATCTGTGAAATGATAAAGTCGAAAAATATCATAAAACACTAGTTTACACTAGTGAACTAAAGTGCATTTAATTGGTCGTTAAAGTGTTAATGTTATGGTAAAAGTGATTATTCAGTGATTATGCATAATCACCAATCATCTTGATAAGTTTTATAAATTTCACTAAATTTCTCACTTTTATCGGCGATTATGCATAATTTCCACCAAATGAATTTGGTAGCTTTGATAAATATCGCTGAATATATTAATTTTAAAGCGATTTTTGTATAATTTTCATTTCTCTTTTACTGGCGATTTTACATAATTCCCAAATGATGTTGGTAAATTTGATAAATTAGAATTTCTCACTTTTACTGGCGATTATGCATAATTCTCAAATGGATTTGGTAAGTTTGATAAATATCATTGAATATATTACTTTTAAAGCAATTTTTGCTTAATTTCCAAAATATACTTCATAAATTTGATAAATATCATGAAATTTCCACATTTCGTTGTTTTAATTAATAATTTAATTATAGGGTTCTGTTATTTCATTTTTACAACACTCTCTTAGCACTCATTCATCTTTAACTTCGATTATCTCTAGTCGTTTCAGTATGTTTCCAATGTCTCTTTCATACTCTCCTCTCCAATTTTCAAAGATGCTTTCCAGAGTCTTCTCAAGGATAGAGTCTGATATGCTTCTACATTTAGGGGCAAATTGATAGCTGTGATATGATTTTTGTGTTAAATTGTTGCAATACCACCCCAAGCAAGATCGGCTTAATCTGGTAAGCACACAATGCACCAAATTGGGGAACCTTCAGAAGGAGGGCAAGAAAATTATAATTTTCTCAATAGTGTAAGAGCATTGAGCAGTGGCATATTCAGAATCTTTGGTACCCCCTCCAAAAAACACATCTGTTTAATTTTCAACACATTTTATTTTACATTCTGTGGCACTTAACATTTATGACATGTTCAACAAAATTCGTGTATTTTGATTTGAATTCTAAAATTTCTATCTATATATTGTATATGTATGTTGTATTTAGCATCAAATTTTAAAAATATATTTACGAATACCAATAATAATAAATAATTTTTAAGAACTGAAAATGATACAAAAATTTTTATACAAATATCTGATGAATAGTAATGATATTCTATCTCTTGGCTCCCCATTCAGTTGGTGTCCAGGGCAGACCAATCCTTCGTCCCCATCTGATGCTTAGTAGAAAGCTACATTGGATCACCAGGACTACTGGAGTCGGTACTGATCCCAAGTCATAACATAGGGAATTATCGTTATTTGGCACTTATATATCAGGCTTAGTTCATTTGCCATTAATTCAGATTTTCTCATTTTTTCCTTTTCAACTGTTGTTAACAATCTTGATTTGTGATTCCAATCTCAATAAGCCATATAATCTTTCTTTTTTTTTTGTCATATACAAAAATATTGGGCCTATCATGTTCAAGTTTTATAGACGGCTTTATCCAAGTGTCAATTCTGATTTCTGCACCTTCATTTGCTATTATTTATTCAATCAAGAGAGATCAGATTTTCTTTGATCACATAAAGCCAATCTTATTGCATAAATGAAGATAAATGCAGCCAATTACTTCATTATTCGACGAGAATGCATTATTTATCAAATTTATCACCCTAGACTGGTGATTAAGCATAATGTCTGGCAAATTTGATAAATTAAGTAAGATTTATCATATTTATCACTATAAACCAGCGAGTATGCATAATCACTGGTAAATGTGATAAATTCACAATATATGAATAAAATTTATCACTTTTATCAAAATCATTGGTGATTATACATAATAACCAGCAATTATGCATAATCACCAGATTAATTGCTTTTACCATAACATTAATATCATTTTTTATATTTTGATTTTATGATCAGTAATTATGGAATGATACATTAAATTAATACCACTAGATGCAACATATATTAATACAGTACTATTTAACTTTAGTGATCTTTATTATACATTGGACCAATGGTTTTTCAAAAAATTTTTAAAAATTTGTGAGCTTATTGAACTCATTTGAAATTTTTAGGATAAACAGATAAAAAATTTTCTATTTTGTAGAAAAAAAAATAGAATTTTTTGAACTAAAAGTGATTTTAAGAAATTCTGAAATGTTTTAATTTCCATCTATCAGATTAAGCTGATTTGTTAAATTCTAATTTTTTGTTGATGAGAAAAGTCTCTAAAGGATTTCTATCCACAATTCTTTTCTAAAAACCATTAATTTCATATAAATAACCATAATCAAAGTAAGAAAGTGATGCTGATTTGCATTCCTCTTATAAAAAAAATAAATACAACTTGAAAATTTATTCTTAGATGGAAGCCCTTGTATTACATACACAAAAAAAAATTTTATGCTATGTAATAAAGAGCTAAGCACATGTTAGATATGGGAATAACTTTCATTGAATTAAATTTGTTTGCCCATGTTTAAAACACATATGATCTCTTGAAAGAGAATTTTCATTTGTATTTAATGCAGGCTAAGTTTGAAATGTGTTAAAGAATAAATTTTCATTGTAACTATATAAGTAACAAAAAATTTCATAACGTGAACATAATTTAATAAATTGATAAAATTAATGAAAGTAATATAAATAAACCAAATTATTCTTTTAATATGCAAATATAAAATTTAAAATTATACCTGATCAGTAAATATTTCTTGAGTAAAAATTGTCTTCATTCGAATTAAATTATTAGAACGAATAGGAATTCTCATTCCTAAAGTAGAACAAACTAAATCTGCAATAGAATTGATCTGATTACTGTGAAAATGTATTGCAATCAACAAAAGCATTTCTCCAAATGATGCACTCACTCCACTGGTCCTGTTTTTAAATAAAAAAATTCATTAATTAAAAGCAGCATTTAAATTTATTTTAATAAATTTTCTATTTTAAATGAAAATGAAATGAAAAATGTTATAAATTATGTTAATACTAAATGAAAATATGAATATATAAAACAAAATAGATAATTTATTTAGAATTAAAAATGTTAAGTTCAAAGAAAGGGGATATATTAAATCATATATGTATTCAAGATTTGGAAGAAAAATAATGCTTGACAGAGGATCTTTTATGTTATATTAAATAGATTAATCAACTATGTTACTAGAACATAATCTCTCCATCTTATAATGATCCATCAGATTTAAATAGCTCTTTAAAAGATGAAGTGTAATCAAATAAAATTAACTGTAACTAAACTCAAATTAAGTCATTATGTAATGTTTTGCAAATGCCATGCAACCATTTCCATATATAATAATTTATGAAGTTTTTCTTAAACCTAAAAAAATTCTATATCTTTCAAATTTTCTCATTTTATATCAGAAGTTATATTCATATTCTGCAATGCTTAAAATGCTTAGAGAAAAGAAAATAAAGTGGTACTGAACAGATAAAATATAACTCATGGTATAAATTCAACTGAAGAGTTTCTTTGAATTATACTTAATTTTTTAAAAATTTAAATTTATAAAAGCTTAAAATTAATTTATCAGCATATTTATCACTGATCCCTTTATTTATATCAATAAAGGAATCAGTTTTTTATTTAATACAAATTATTTGTGTGAATGTAAAAACATGAAAATTTTAGAATACTTAAATTTTCTTATTAATGGACTTCTTATATACAGATTTTGGAATTAATGGACAAAATCAGTTGTTTTTGAATATTTTGTCTTCAATGAGAATATTTAAAATTAATAATTTATATTTCTTTATTATTATTTATATACATTTACTATAATATTAATTATATCTGTTTATCATATTTATGCATTAATGTCATTTATACTGTAATGAATTATGATTTTGGTGGGTTTTCAGGCTATTCAGGCTATTTTTATAAATACAGGAATCCCTTGATTAATGCGGTTTTGATTAGTGTGCAAAAAAATTTTGAGACTATTTCTTAATATATGTGGTGCCAAATTTGATTAGTGCATTTCAACAAGTGTGAATTTTTTCTTTTTTGCAAACCTTCTGAAGTGTTGGCAACTGAATCTCGGGAATTGCAGTCTATATGATTACAGCACTGCAATAAATTTATTTATTTATTTAATTCTGTTAATATTACAATTTTTGTCATATAATTGTTGTATTTTAAATTTCTGCGTAATTTTATTTATTAATAAATTTAGTGGAATGGCAACTACCTAATAATAGCCATTACAATATTATATAGCCAGCCTTGCCTTCAGTTCCTCTCCAGTACTCGATGTCTACAGATGTACAATTACTTTTTACAAAATTTATGCAGTTTTGAAAAAAAAATTTTTTTTGTGAAAAATCAATTTTAATTCTTACTATAAATTTTAAATACTTATATATATTCCTTAATGATTTAAAGTACATGTAATGCAATACAGATATATATTTTTTCTCTCTGAAAACATTTAAAGTACATGTAATGCAATATAGATACATTTTGAGAGGGAAAAAAAATACATATTTTATAATTTTGATATTTTCCAGGATTCATTATAATTATTCCTATTAACTAATTTTGATATTTTCCAGGATTCATTATAATTATTCCCATTGGTTTTATAGTTTAAATTTTGATATTTTCCAGGATTCATTATAATTATTCCCATTGGTTTTTTTAGTTTGATTAGTGCAGTTTTGATATATGCAGTGTATTACAAGGATTTATTAACCACACTAATCAAGGGATTCCTGTAATTTGAAAATCTCAGACAAGAGCATTACTAAACTCCCACTCCTTCTATTAATCCATTCATAAGGGGGTATAAAGTATTTCATAAAATTCAATTTTTCCTTAACACAACATAAGTCTATAAGCAGCACAATTGAAAACTCTTATTTATGTCAAAAACATTATTGTTTTTGGCAGTTAAGTCCACTTTAATTGCTATAACATATAAGGAAAATTGAAATAAAAATATAACTGCATAGAGCAAACAAAAGTTCAATTTTAAATATTTTAGTTTTTTTGCTTTTAAAAATTTTAATATTTAACATAATTAATGCAAAATAACATTATAAAATTAATATTACACAAAGATTAGAAATAATAGAGAAAACTTTTATGATTATTCATATATACATGTTCATGGCATGTAGTAAAGGAGTCTATATGTTCATGTTGTTCATAAAAATATAATAATAGTGCTAACTAATATTAATTATTTCTCTCTTATGCAAAAACAAAAATAAAAAATAAATAAGTGTTTTTAATTATCCTGTTTATAAGTTTGTATTATGTTAATGAACTTGCAAAGCAGAATGCTAGGATTTCATTAAATTTAATTTTTCTCTACAAAAATTATGCCTTAGCATCTGTCAGATATCAAATAATAACTTAAGTTGTCAGAAACATATAATTACTTATGAATTAATCTTGTAAGCTAATCTAATTCATGTATCTTTTTTTTATTTTATTAAAGTATTTTTATATAGCATAAATATAGTAAATTTTGGATTTATAATTTATTTTGAATTTATCATCATAATTGACTTTACTAAATAAATTCATTTTATTATATTAATATCATTTACCTTCCAAAATAACTTTCTTCTTTCACCAACCACTGAATCCATTTTTTGCTTCGATTTTCATGTTCAACAGTATTCAAAAGAGATGGACAAGCCATTAGCATGCAAAGGCCTAATGATACAAATCTTATTCCTGCTGGACTAGGTGGTGGATGAGATGTCAATAATTCCAATAACAAATTAATTTCATCTTCATTAAACCTAGAAAATAAAAGTATGTTTCAATAATTGAAAATTTATTTCAAATATATATCTAATAATATTACTTTCTATAGTAAAATACACTACAGGAATATTTTTAACACTATCATATAATATTAGGCAGAATCAACTTATTAGAATTTAAAATATCTGATTATTATATACTTTTAAATACATATTCTTATTTTTAATTTCTATTATGTAACCTAGACTGTAAAATTTTAAAATCTGTATATATAATTTAACAGAAGATAAAAAATGCTTAGAATATTAATTAAACATAATAATTATGTAAAAATACAGTAAAATCCCTGTATCTGCAAATTCAGTATTTAAAAATTCACTTATTTGTTATGACAGTAACTTTTTTCAGTATTCACAGATATAACCAAATTATATTTTTAAACATTTTTAATAGATTATTATGACAGTTATGGGAAATGTGAAGAATCAAGATTAAATATAGGTGTTCTCTTAGGCTCCCAGACACTTGGCCAACAAATATTTCATTGATGGTCATTTTGCTGAACAAATCTGATTATTAGATTGATATTATATTAGATACAATTGAATATTAGATTGGCTATATGTCCATTCATCTGAATGGACATATAGCCAATCTAATATTCAGCTGAAGGTAAATGGACAGACACTAGTCAAATTTGTTGTTTCTTTTTATACATATGCAAAATATACACATAGGCAACTTTAATAAAATCACCTTCAATTTTAAAAATATATTATACTTGTTAAAGCCCACATTTACTCAATATATTTGGATGATTTAGACATAGTATATTATCTACACTTGTAAATGTGGTTAAATTTAAATCTTCAGTTTTTCAGGAGGGATAGCCCATTAAATCTCATCATGGGTGTTGACCAGCCTCTAATGACTCTAAAAGTGACTGCTGCCTAAACATAATCTGTGTGATTCAATAATTTAATTCAAACTAACCTAACTAAAAAGAAGTGCCAGATATTAAATACAAAACTGAAGTCTGTTATTGAAAAATATGAGAAGTATTTCAGAATTGACTTCTTAAGAACAATTGCCCACCATCTTTATATATTTATGAGCATTTAAAATGTTGCATAAACTAATAAGTAAAGTAATATAAAGTAATTGTATTACAATTAATATATTTTTAGAGATTTGTCTATCATATAATGATGTTTCTATTTTATTTATTTTATTGTTTATTTTTTAAAGCAATTACATTACAAAGATTAATAAAAAATAATAAAAATTAGAAATAAGAACAACAAACTTTAAAAAGCCATATATTTATTCTGCTAATTGTTTGTTCAGACAAATGTTCATTGACCAAATGTCCATCAGTTATATATCTGATCACAGTTCTCTCACATATATCCCCTGTGACTTCTACATGGATATACTCAATAATTCAGTATTCTCTGTTTGTAAGCTGTTTATTAGTTATTGAGTCTGGTTTTACATCATTCATACTACTATAATATAATCCTAATTATTTTTGAATGATTTTAAATGCAATAAAAGCGAATCTATATATATAAAAGCCCAAATTTTAAAAAAGTAACACTTTTTAAGCGATATTATTGGATTATGATGACCACGTGATATGCCTAGCTGGTGATGCTATTGGATTAGAAAAATCGGTCATTAGGTGTCTGAGCAGTCTCATTGTACTATGGCGAATGTTAGCTCCTAACGTTCTAAATTTCAGTCCGATAGGACTGAAATTTGAAGTATATATTCAAAAGTATGTTGTGTTATAGTTTATTTTAAATAATAGTCCCTAATTTAATTTGATATTTATTATATCTTTTAATATTTAATCTGATATTTCTATTTATCATTATATTAAATAAATTAAATTTTGTTAGGCTTATTGAGTAGATAGACTCCACGTGGTCGTAGGCAATTACAATATAATGTATAACGTTTTTGAGCACATTAGACCAGCCAATACATTTCTTTTTTCATCAACTTTTAACGTAAGAATTATACTTTCATCAAATATAAATTTCGGCAACTTGATAATTAAACTGATGCTACGTGAAGTGTGCTAGATATACCGTATAGGCTACTATACAGTATAATTATAGTATATGCTGATGATTTCAGAAGCTACATTATAGCTGGATCAAAATTTTCCAATTAAATATAAAATAGTGATTTAAAGTTTAATTAATTTGATGGAATTATTTCAATATCGGGGAAGCCACGTGTTAATTATACCTAATATATACAAATGTTAATTTGTCTCTGTGTTATTTTATCAAAATTAAAATTGTTATAAGCATGTTTATTTTAGTTTCTTATAGATGCATTTTGGCTACTATGCTGATATTATTTTTTCCCCTATTAGTTTAAAATGGAATCACGAGAAGAAAAATAACATCAGAAAAGTCGAGAGAGACAGAAACGATATCGTGCAACGAAGAGAAGCAAATAATCAACCAACGATTCTAACAGAAGCTATTAAAATCGATGATAACAAATTTAATGAAAATTTGAATCATCAGAATTATTGTGGCCCAATGATATCTGTCAAAATTTCTTACTGTATATACCATTTTAATAAATTATTTTTACAGATTTAATATATTGTCTAATGTTTCCAATTATTATTATGAAACATTTGATATATTTAATAGTCTATTAAAATATTTTGAAATTGTGTTTTTTCTTAATTCCTTCAACATTTTCAATTCCATATTAGAGTATATTATCTATATCAATATTAAAAAAGAATTGCATCAGTTAATATTTTTATTTTACCTGTCATTTTTGACGGGCATATTTACTAGTATGCTAATATTTTTAAGCATAAAAAAATTAGATAACTTTGAAAACTGATCTTTTAATAAATTTTATAAAGTGATATATTAGCAAATGCTTTGCAAACAAGTTTGGCATGAACAAATCAACTATTTATTAGTTACCTAGGAAACTAAAACTTTAATTATAGTAGAAATAAATTATCTTTTCATGCTAATGTCTAATGTATTAATTTGCATTACAAAACCATATTCCAAATAAATATTAATTTAATGTTAAAAACTGCATCATTTTAATCCATAAATATTAGGAAAGATGAGATTTTTTATGGCCAAGAACCAAATGTCATTTTTCCCAAAGTTTTTAAGTTCTAAGATATATTTGTAAATATAAGACTATATCTTGCAATTTGCTATAAATATATATGTATGTATATTTCTTATAATTATGCAGATTAGCAAATTATAATAAATACAGTAATATTAAAAAAATTGCATCATGTAATTTTTCATAACATTTTCTTAAAAGCTGTTATTGTTTATCCTCCAATAGAGTGAATAGTAGTAGTAAATAAAAAATGTATATCAAATACAGTGCCCGCCACTTTATAAAATCGCTGCTTAATGAAATCAGTCGCTTTATGCAATCAAATTCTTAGGAACGGATTCAAATCAATACAATACAATTGAAAAATCGCCCGGGTAATAAAATCAACATCGCCACTATAAAAATCATTCATTGCAGGTACAAAAACAAAAATCACTTTTCTAATCGAATTTTTAATTCAAAGTTCACCAGTTCTTTGGTATTCCAACTGCAGGTGTTCCATTAGTCCATGTGAATCACAGAAAACGGGAGAGTTAAAACAATAAAAGTAACAATAAAAGTAAGAAACGGGAGAGTGTAACAATAAAAGGGTAATTATCGGCAATAACATTTTCAGAAATCCGAGTGAAAATACTGTTTTATTGCCGATAGTGTAATTAACATTTACAGTAATAATCACTTTAATCGGGGGCGACCGATGAAGACGAAATAAAAGCAGATGTTTTGGTGCATTACTCAGTCGATGTGACTTTGGAACAAAAAAAGAGTGATACTAAAAGTTACAGTCAATTTTACAATTTTAAGAATACTATTGAAAGATTAATCATAGTAAATTCCAAGCAAACCAAAATTGAACATTTTTTCACTATCCAAAATTGATTTTTAAATTGTATCTGTACTACTACTTTATCTGTAAAATTAAACTAATTTAATCACATTACTATATCGTATTTTATAAGTCTCGTTTTAATTATGTTGTCTGTGAACTGGATTTTGAAAAAAGGTGCAAAATTTTAGATTGCCGTTTTTAAAATCAGCCAGTTAATAAAATCAAAACGATTTGGACAGAAGTTATTTTATAAAGTGGAGGGACTGTATATTGTGTGTACTTATTTTACTATAATATTCCATTTTTGATACAATTAAATAATAAAATTGCAATACTTGCATACTATCAATAATAATCAAAGGATAGAAATATTTAATGTCTTTGCAATAAGTTGTTCCAATATAAATTATGTGGTGTCAGTTGCAAAAATTTAAGCATTGTAAGAATATCAATCTCAAAACACAAGACTGAATATTAAATGCATTGCATATTTTTCTTTTTATAGTCAACTATAGGATATTGAAATCATTAATGGCCCATTACATCATTAAAGAGAGCTTATTATAATAGAATGATGTAATATAAGTATCAGACAATGTAATATATTACATGAATTAGAATATATAGCTAAAAAAAGGAAACAATGAAATTTTTTGAGCAATACTGAAAAAGAAATTAGAATTAACAAGTTAGTCACAATTCATGAATAACTCACTTGACCCTTTCTATTACTTGATTTTATATATCTTTTTGTTGAAAATTCAAAATAATTAATTTCAGATTTATTGAAAATAATTGATATTGGGTATTATTTTTAAAGCAAACATAATGAAAATTTAAACCCAAATTTTTCTGATTCTTTTATTATTCAAGGAAAATGCTATTGTCGTGAAATCCTATGATTGCAGCATGGTCTTCCTGCTATTCTATATTATGATCTTACCTCCTTGATAAACTTTATTCAAGAGCTTATTATACATCACAATCAAAGTTTCTGCTATACCCATACCCAGACCATCAAATAATAATTAACAGTAAACTGATCTGTATATTATTTATACAGATCAGTTTCCTGTGTTTTTCAATATATCACACAATGAGTTATTAACCTCTTAAAATATATTGCAAATGTTGATTTCTTGTAAGCTATTGGATCTTTGAATCTTGCCCATATAAGAACATGGCTGAATGAGGACTTCCTATATTTGGTTGTCAGTATACTATATATAAATCTATATCCAAGAAATGTATATGCTAATTGCTTTTTTAGTCTAGATTTAAATTTAGGCCTAGAGATCTATCTGTGAAACTCCAGACAAACTGTTCAGTTTACATTGATCCTCACTGTTCCACACTATAAATATGTCATCTACACACGAGATAATATTTAATAGAGATCTTGTAGACTGAGAAGACTTTTCCTTCTAAGAAACATTCTAAAAGTTCAGCAAGTATCCTTGGCATTGGTCTATTATTATTGGTATGCCTTGGCTATGCCAATAGTAAATCCATTAAACACTCATTCTTTGTGTATATTCTAATATGGCTGTATAAGCCATATTATTATTAAATAAGGCAAGTTTCATAAGGTTGACACTAATAAATCTGAATCTGGAACATGCATTAACAGAAATTTTAATAAATTAAGTGAGGAATAGAGCTTCTCAAAATCAAAAACAGACAGGGTTTCATCTAGTTTCACCTCAAACACTCTTTCTAAAAAATATTCTATCAAGTTTACAGCAAACAGATAATCATTAAGCTTTTGTTTGCATCATACTGCCATAACTTTTTTGAATTAAAAAGTCCCTACATTTTAACATTTGTTTATAATCAGACAGAAACCAACCAGTGTCTGATATGTTTTCATGTAACCATGAGACGTTCCGGATTACCCCCGATGCCTCTCCAGAGTTCGGACCCCCATCTGCCGTTGGCTTTGCCCGTACTTCCATCGTAATTTCAATCTGGAACTGAGACTTAATGAGCCAATCAAAAATAAGTAAACAGCATCCATAGAACTATAACTTTTATTAGTAACCTGTTAAATAAGCAGCTTAAAAATTATCAATGTAATATTAGAAAAATGAAACAGTTCAGGTAAACATAAACATACTTATGCTGATAATACAAAACAACATTTACAGTACGTAGATTAAATGGATGACACAAGACTAAGTTCACAGTCCAAAAACATATGTAGCAAGAACTAAGGTCGACAATTCAAGACTTGACACCATATTGACAGCCACTTACACATAGAACAACCACCAACAACAGACGACAATCAGCACTACCAGAACTTCTAAACACTAGTAGTCGAGGATATTTATACGATCCTGCTTATTTACATTTTTACATTCATCTCCTCGACTAATGCTAAATATGACACTTCAAGTCTTCAACAACCTTATTTTCTGTATTAAATAATTAAAAGAACATTATTAAAAATAAAATAGTGCAAAATATGTTGTTTTAATTTATTCTTCTTCATAAGAATTCGATTATGAGATTACATCACTTCTTCAAACATGGCTGCCCCCCACCTCCAGGTAATAAACTATCTTCTTTTTGTAAAATTTTGTCTTTGTGGTTCACAACAATTTCTTTTTTTTTTCTTTTAAAGCGAAAAAAACAATATCCTTTACACCCATACCGACATAGATAGGCAGGGTCTAAGATAGCACTGAATGTAAGAAAAGTGGGAAAATCTCTGTTATCTAGCAATCATTTCACCTTAGAAATTGTTATACTCAGCATACTTTATATACTTCTTTATGAATTGAAATTTATGACATTTAGATTTCATATTTAAATATTAAAAAAAAAAATTAAAAAATTAGAAAAAATGTTTTGTAACTTAATTTCTGCCCTCTAGTATATATTATAATTAAACATTGTCAGACTTGTTTAATTTTTAATTTATATAGACATTTTTAGAATAAAATTTATGTAAATTATTATAGAAAATTAAAACATTACATTTGCATATATAGTTTAATACTAGACAGAAAATATATAACTATCACATTATGATTCAAATGTATAATTTAAATCAAATTATGATACAGGCATACCTCATTTTAAGGCATTTCACTAATACAGTGGGTGTTCGGTTAACGAATTCCGTTCCAAGACAATGTTCGTTATCCGAATTGTTCGTTAACTGATCACTGTTCGTTATCCGAATTGTTCATTAACCGATCATCGATTTACCATAGGATTTAATGGGAATTTGATTAATTCATTCCGGAGACCCAAAAAAATTAAATAAAAAATTATATAATTTCTTACTACGTTTATTTATATGTAATAGAAATAAAAAATTATATAATTTCTTACTACATTTATTTATATGTAATAATCATAATAAAAAATTATATAATTTCTTACTACATTTATTTATATGTAATAACGATTTTTATGGGAATTTGATTAATTCGTTCTGGAGACCCAAAAAAAAAAATAAATAAAAATATATATTTATATAATTTCTTACTATGTTTATTTATATGTAATTACTATAATATATACAACACATTAGTCTTGGCATTTTCATTATTATGTTTATTTTCCGATAAAGAATCTGCCCAATATCGATTGCTTTACTCTCTTCTTCAGGATTTTACGGAAGTGATTAATAGCATTGTCATGATAGAGTTCCCCAAGTCTATTGACCTTAACCTGGTGTGGATGCCATTCTAACACCAAAAAGTTGTAAAATCTCTCTCTTACCTTCTTAAAACAAATCAAAGATTTATTAAAGTTGTCTCCAAGTTCATATTAATCGGGAAAACTACTGTTCTCTCATAATCTCTCTCTTACCTTCTTTAATAAATCTTTGATTTGTTTTAAGTTGTCTCCAAGTTCATATTAATCGGGAAAACTACTGTTCTCTCAACCTTACCCATAAGTCCACTAACGCGCAAGGCCTAAGTCTGTCATTCCATTAGATTAGTTAAGCCTCATAGAATATTTTTATATTTTTAGTTAATCCTCATGGAATATTTTTATCTGGCAGCGGCCACTTATAAAGCCGCCATCATCACAGGCTGACCAGCACCTATGATGGGATCAACCGGAAGATTGAAGGATGGGTTTCAATGTCCGGGACCAGATCCCTTCTAAAAAATTGGAGGAGTAGGACCCCGGATCTTCCAGAATGGTAAGTCACAGCTTTACCATGCAGCCATCCGGCTCATCGTTCATTCAGTCAGTTCGCAGGTCCCTACAGTTTGTTCTGTGAAGTGTTCGTTATCTGAACATGTGTTCGTTAACAGAACATAAAAATCTTTCAAAAAAGTGTTTGTTAACCGATTTGTTCGTTAACTGATCACCCACTGTACAGTTCTTTTTAATCATATTCATGTTTATTTTTTTGGAACTTGCCTTGCTTAAAGTGGTGTTTAATAGTGATGCACATATCAGCTGATTCTTAACTGAATCAAATAAATTGACCAGTACTATTTTATTATCTATGTTCAGTCTGTTTTAGAATTAGTGTTATTGTGCACTTAATAAATGATAGTGTAAATAAGTTTTAGGGTTTTATATGCACTGGCAAGTAAAAAAAGGCTGTGATTCACTTTATGGAATTATTCACTTTATAATGATCTGGAACTTAATCTGCAAAACTACTATACTTAATGATATAAAATAACTTTACAGTACTATTTATAACAACATTAGAAATAGTAATATTAAGCATCATTACAGTAATATCATAATTTTGTTAAAAAATTAAAAATTTTATTGTTTTTATATTTTTATTATAGTATTATTATTTATTTTTTTTAGATAATTGTGTAAAACTGAAACTGTACAACTTAGAATTACATAAATTAAAAGAGTCTGTATAATATTTCTTTCATCTCTATTTTTCAAATTTTCTTTTATTTTAAAATCTTAAATTAACTAAAATAGTTAAAAACCATAAAATAAAAATATTTCATTATGATAAAACTAAACTGCTTAAATATAAGCAAATTAATATGCAAATATTATATTCTCATAATTTTTTATATCTTCAGTATTCAATAATTTTCAATAACTTTTAAAATCTGATTTAGAAACTATTGATTGTTTACAAATGTGATTTTAAAATATAAATTAAAATATACATACATACTTTAAACCTGCTATTCCTCGTAAAGCACAATATAATCGTAATAAAGCACTGGCCTGGACTACTTTGCAATCAGGTAAATTATGTTGATCAATACTAAACAAGACAAGATTTTGTAACCGTTGCAGTAACTCTTCACGTAACTGATGCAATGTAGAACTTCCTTCTTCAGTTCTCTAATTTAAAATTAATCATGTGTGAAATTTTTTATACACTTAAAAGAAATTCAAATTTTCATAATAATGAAATTTTAAGAATATATACAGGTGTATCTCATTTTACAATTATGAAATAAAATATAATAAAAATTTATCTTTCAATAATCAAATATCTTAAATAAGTAGTATTTACAGATAAAAATTCTGATATTTGAGGAGAATTTCCAAAACCATGACAAAAATTAAGTTGAAAAATACTTGAATGGAATTATTGATAGTGATCTTTATACAACAATGTGCCAAGAGAAATATAAATAAACAACTACAATAACACTGTAACACTAAGATAAATAGAAAGTATAAAGGATTATTTTATATAATTAGGAGTTACTGTTATCATCATATGTAACAGTTTGCAATAAAAAGATTTCAACTCAATTCAATTCAATAACTCTGGTTTTAATGAATGTCTAAGGACTTTGATATTTCATTCACTATATTCAAAGTTAATGAACTTTGAATATTGATTAAGGATGCATATATAAAATTTGCATTGTATAATGATTATTATTATTTAAATAAATCAAACGACTTAAAGTAGAAACTTATTTTATTATTAATAATGTAATAAATTTTAGAAGTGATTAGTATGATTAAATTGATTGGAACCTAAGTTTCCGTATCTGTTTTCTTTAGGACAGATTTTTATATTCACTCTAGTTCTCAGTGTTTTTGCAATTGCCAGGAAATAAATTACAACATTTTTTTAATTTATAATAATAATAATTTATTTTACAATTTACAATTCAAATTTATTAAACTAAAAAGAATCACACATTAGAAACTTCAAATTACACTTATAAAATATGTTCTATCAAAAAATTCACTACTGTTCATAAGATGCATTTCGGCCCTTGGGTTTTGGCCCTCTTCAATTATATGTGTAAATTTCAAATTCAAAATTTAATAAAATTCTTCCAAAAACACTGAGAACTAGAGTGATATAAAATCTGTCCTAAAGAACACAAATATGGGAACTTAGGTTATTTTATTATATAAAAAATTTTCGATCTACTAAGAAATCGGAAATGTTTTATATTTTCTAAGGACATAAGTTTATCACTGACAGTTGACTATAATAATGCTATTGATAGGGATGATTAACTCTCATCTCTGTTGTAACTATCATTGTGTTATTAACAAGTAAAATTACAAAATGAATTTATACAAAGTATGCAAAGTCGCGGGTTAGAACAAATATCAATAATACTATTTCTAATTAACCCTAACAGCTAACGACTCTGCAAATTCCAGAGTTTGGCCTGAGCTCAGGTCTTAAACTAAACTCTAACATAAATATAATTAATTACAAAATAATCTAACAACAACGTAACATCGAACAGATGAAACGATACTGGAAATCGGAACTTACAACTAAAGACCGATTAAGTGTTAGGACTAAAACAAACAACGATGTTAGAAAATTATACTAATAAATTGAAGAAATTCTCAAAACAAGTTAAATGTAAAAAAACTATAAAATTTATTAGACTCAAAACACTTACAAAAGTGTTTATAAATGCTTTATTGGAACTATAATAAAGTAACATAAATTAAATCGACAAAACTTGTTTAATCCAATTCAAATATCAACAAACAATTATCCACAAAAGGAAAGAACCTTAAATACTACTTAATTCTACTACCTCTACCTCCGATACAAACTCCCAACAATTGTCAATCTTTACAAGAAACTCAAATGTCACTTTCGCCAATTTTACGTCAAGACAACACCTCTGGTTATCAAACAACACCTTGAAAAACTTGTCGATTGCGTCAATCTTTTATACGGGTGACTTTCAATCCTGTACTTCGCTCATTTGCATACTCAGAAGTAACAAGTTTTAAAGTTGTTAGCTTACAGAGTAATTCATTCATGTCATCCTCTTTACAATTAATTTATCTACCGAACAATACTTCGATATGGATCATTCTTACATTCGCATATCAGACCAATGGTAATATTATTTAGATAAGATGACATCATTAACCGGGATAGCTCTTCCGGAGGACGGGTTCCGATTCCGTACCAAGTGCTTGCTAACAACAGGGGCGGAGAACATGGGAAGTAAACTTTTAAACTAAAAATAATACGTTAGCATAGAGGAAAATAACGATAAATAATAGAGTGCATAATAAAATAAAAATAGGACAGATCAAAGTTAATTTCCTCACAAGTATAAAAATGGTTTTTAAATATTTTGCATAACAATTTATGTAAAATTGAATTTACATAATTTGGATTTCTGTAAGTTAGAGGGTTCATGTATTTAATAGATTTCAATAACTGATTTCCCCAATATCAAACAAAAATTAATATATACTTTCTACTCCATTTCATTTTCACAATGCATAATTATTTAGTTTTTTTTAAAACAAAAAATAAGCAATTTATACAACTGCAAATAGACTGTTAAACACACTGATGATTAATAAATTATGTTGATTTTGAAGCATATCCAATATGAAAATATTACCTATTCCTAACATATTAATTATTTACTAATCAAATGATCCTAGTGAATATTTTTGGAATTAAATAGAATTTAAACAGATTTACCAAGAGAGCTCATGACTACTGAGTTAGTCTGTCTGGCCATGTCTAATATATGATTGAAATTAATCATTATTAACTTCTCAAAATGAAAATCTGCTGGTTGTCATGATAATCTAATTGATTAAGGAATTGGGGTGATATTCCAAAAACCATGATTTGATTCCAGGACAAGGCAAATTTTTATTTTGAGGAAAATTATCTAAAATTAGTCAAATTATTAATAGATAGCACCACTTTAGCCCAAATTTATTTAATTAATTATTAACACAATAGATGGTGGCACCATAGTTCTAAATTATATTATAATTATTAAATTCTGTTTAATTCCAAAAATATTCACTAGGAGTCATTTGATTAGTAAACAATATTTACCTATTCACTACAAACGTTAGGATAATACTATAATTTTTTTAATCAAATCTTGTATTTATATAAACTTCGTTTATTTCAATTACAAATTATAAACATTATATAATAATTATACTGGATCTAAGAATATTATATATTTTATTACTAGTTACAATTGCAAAGTTTTAATCTAAAATATATGTTAATAATTTATAGATAATAAAATATAAATATATTTAGATATATTTATATTTTATAGTTGGACATTTTCATTTAATATGTTTAAATGTAAAATGTCTTATAATTAAGTAGATATAATAAATTAATATCAATAAAACTTTAAACAAACTGCTCTCAAAGGTTAATATCTTAAAAGACTATTAAAAAAAGCTGATGATGACCGCTTATGGTCGAAAACGTTTCTGATTAAACATTTATTTTAAGTTGTTTACTACTGGACTGCTTATTTAGTGCTTATGTTTAATAGTCTTTTAAGATAAATTAATATCATTTACTTGTTATAAATTGCATATTTTATTTAATAATTTTCTTACCTTTTGGCAATTTCGCACATATTGAGCAAACCAAGTTCTAACTTTATCATCACTTCCAAGTAAAAGTCCACTAATAAAAGCAACTAAATCACCCACAATTGTATTAAAATCTGTTGTATCACCATGTTCATGACGGCAATGGTCTAATGTTAACTGGACGGCTAAGCCAGGCATGCAACACATTTCAACCTAAGTTTTGATTTATCAAAGGAAAATATTTTAGAATCAATTTATGTAATATATAAAATGAATTATATAGATGAACATTAAAAGCATTTATATATTTATTAGAATTGATAAAAATATATTATGAAAAAAGATAGAAATTTTACAAAAAATTCAATTATTAAAAACTTAACAGTTTTTGCTCGAATAGTTAATGCCTGAGCCATATTCATTTGACATAGCATGCGCAAAGTTTGCATTCTGATTCTTCCACTAACAGTTTCTTCGTCTTGTTTTTCACCATTTGAAATTAAACTGAAACATACTGTAAAAAAATTATTTTAACATTTAAAATATTATAAAAGTACTGGTATTCCTCAAATCACAAACTTTTGTACCCAAAAACAGCCATTTTCAAATTTAAAAAAATTTCTATAAAATAAGATATTCAAGTTATTTCTTTATAAATTAAAAATAAAAATATGAAAAAATGCATAATGAAATTATCAAACTAATCGCTTAGTGAAAACATAGAAAGCAAATATTAAAATGCTGGATCAATAGAATATATAACATTTCTAATAATGTGAAAAATTTAATAAAAGAAAACTATTTACAGCAACATAAGAATTGTTCATTCAATTTAAAGAATACTTATACAATGAATTAAAAGCTTTAACAATCTTTTCATTAGATTATAGAAAATTCAGCTAGGAAAGCTATTTTGTTAGGGCAATCAGCAAACATTGATAATGATTATACTCTATTTTAATATTATCACTTCTATTACCATAAAAACTATTTTATCACTTCATTATATTTGAAATGTAACTATTTGCTCAATATCATTCTTGGAAAATATAAAAATTTGCCATGCTTATCTTACTAGGATGATGATAAAAAATACAAAGGAGTAATTTTCAAATATGGCAATTAATATAAATAAAAATAATGATTAAAAGAAATAAAAATATTAATTTTAACAGATGGTAATAATTTTATTACCAATATACTATTCAAAAAAATACAGGTATTATCTCACTTTTGAAAATAATCACAAGAATATGAACAATAATTTTGATATTTTCCAATCACATGTTTCTGTTTCATTTGAAAATAAACAATTAATTATTAATTTATGCACATTTATTTACTAAAATATGTATTTTTTATAAATTCTGATATCAATTTTTTTGAATTGGTTTGATTTTCGGGACTTGTGCTTGGTTTTTATCCTTTTCTTATCTGTTAAGAAAATTTCGTTTCTGACATCACATTTCTGCAAAAGTAAGTTTTCCTTAATATTTGATACTTTTCTCTCATTAATAATTAAATGAATTTTATAAAATTTTATTATTGTTATAATATCTTGTATAATCTTAATTTTTATTTCAATAAAAACAATTAACTGTTGTTATTTTAGTATGAAAACTTGGTTCTTGTTGATAAATTGATTTTATTCACTAAAACTTTTTATCATTTTATGATAATCTATCTTAAGTTTCTGTAAAATTACAGAGTAAATAAAAAAATGTTCATTTGATTTAAATTCTTTTGTATGCAATATATCAAATCCAATTCTCAATAAATATTGCATAATTGTTTTTATTTACTGATATTATCATTTTAAATATAGAATTTTTAATAAATAATATCTTATTATTTATTAAAGATTTGTTTTGATGGGTTATAAAATCAAACATATAATTGTAAATTGAATTTTAATTGTTTATTTTCATATCATCATCATAATGTTTATAAAGTGCAAACAAGGTGGTTTGTTCTTTTGAAACAGATGTAAATAACTGAATATATTCACAGCTTTTTTTTAATATTTCCATTCTGAATTAAATATAGGAAATTAAATTTCATATTACAACCTTTTGTTATGAATTTTATAAATTTATAACATACCTTCTCTAAAACAATCTGGAGAATTTGCAATTAATCGACATAATAGTCCAGGACCATTTCTCACTCGAATTAAAGCTTCTGCAATATCAGATATTTGTAAGAGTCCTGGTAATTCTATATAATAAATAAAAATTTTAATATTATAAATGTGCATATATTATAATAAATCATTTAATAAAAGCTTAGAAACTACTGAAAAGTTTATATAATTCTGAAAATAATTGTATATATACTATGATTCTACAAATGTGATTCTTAACTAAAGAAAATTGAGGAATAATAAAAATCTAAAATTTCTGATTGGAGTTTTAACATAATGTAATTGACTTATCCTATTTCTAACAAAGAAAGGTTAGGTTAGGTAGGTTAAACCACATATCTCACGAAGGATATGCTATATCTGGCAGCGGCCACTTATAGAGTCCATCACAGCCTGGCTAACACCCATGATGGAGTTAACTAGAGGGTTGAAGGATGGGGTTTAATGGGCTAAACCCGGATCACTCCTGAAAAACTGAAAGTGTGGGGCCTGGATCCTCCAGGGTGGTTTAGTCTATTGAAATAAATAAATTATATTTATTTCAATAGATTAAATGTTAGGAATTACATTTTAAGAAAACGATTACAAAAAAATATTATAAATTTTTGTCATTTAGATATATAAAATTTTTATAAGTACATTTAATATTATAATTATTTTAAATAAAATTTATTA
>AYEL01085506.1:0-19707 GCA_000484575.1 Olivierus martensii | reverse complement strand
ATAGATATTTATTTTTCTTTATATAGCAGTTTTTTAAATTATAATGATTTAGACATAAATTGATTACAGAAATTATCAAACATTTAATTTTAATAAAATTAACAAAGTTTTAAAAAGTTTTTCATATTTTTGAGAAAATAGAATTTATTTTTTAAAGTTTACATTTTTTAATTAATTTTTAAATGAAAGTATTTTTTAAATATTTTCTTTATTTGCAATATATCAATTTTTTTAAAACTGATATATTGCAAATAAAGAAATTATATATAGAAAGTTAGAGAAGCATATATTGAAAATAAACTGTTTACAAGACAAATCTGAAAAGACTGAAAAAAGATAATACTATATTCCAAAAGAATGAAGTAATTTAATAATGAAGTTATAAAATTTGAGTAATACCATCCTAGTTATTATGGCAGTTACATTCTAGACCACTGTAATGCAAATCACAATCTTTTTCATTTATTAATGCATATAAAAGGCTAAACACATATTTAAACTATTATTTATTAAGTAAACAATAGTATTAGGCTTAAAAAAAAGCTCAGATGGATGGCTGCATGGTAAAACATTTGTTTATCATCTTGGAGGATTTGGATTCAATTCCAGATCTCATATCACCAATTTTTCAAAACTCCAGGCCCAGCCTATCTATGAGTTATGTTTTATACAATGGGTGATCGGTTAACAAACAAATCGGATAACAAACACTTTTGCAGAAGATTTTTATGTTCGGATAACGAACACTTCACAGAACAAACTATGGGACTCGCGGACTGACAGAATGACAGGCCAGCCAGATAGCCGAATGGTACCATCCTGTGGCTTACCATCCTGGAGGATCTGGGTCCCACTCCTCCAATTTTTCAGGAGGGGTCCGGGCTCAGCCCGTTGAACCTCATCTGTCAACCATCCGGTTGACCCCATCATGGTGTTGGCCACCCTGTAATGAATTTTATAAGTGGCTGCCGCCAGATAAAAATATCTCATGAGAATATGGCAGCTTAACCAATCTAACGGAATGACAAGCTTAGGCCTTGTGCATTAGTGACTTATGGGTAAAGATGGGGGAACAATAGTTTTTCCAATTAAAATGAACTCGGAGACAACTTACAACATCAAAGATTTATTAAAGAAGGTAAGAGAGAGATTTTACAATATTTTGATGTCAAAGATTTATTAAAGAAGGTAAGAGAGAGATTTTACAATTTTTTGGAAATTTTTTCGTCTGAAGAACAGTAATTTTTCCTGATTAAAATGAACTTGAAGACAACGTAAACAAATCAAACATTTATTAAAGAAGGTAAGAGAGAGATTTTACAATATTTTGGTGTTAGAACGGCACCCATACCAGGTTGAGGTCAATAGGCTTGGGGATCTCCACCACAATAATGTGTGGAGATCCCCAAAAAATCCTGAAGAAGACAGATCAAGAGTGGACAGATCCTTTATCAGAAGATAAACATAATAGATGAAAATGCAAGACTATGTATGTATTATTATTGTTATTACATATAAATAAATGTAGTAAGAAATTATATAATTTTTTATTTATGTTTTTTTGAATTTCCAGAACAAATTAATCAAATTCCCATAAAAACCTATGGTAAATCAATGATCGATTAATGAAGAATTCGGATAACAAACATTGTCTTGGAATGGATTATGTTCATTAACTGATCACCCATTGTATATCTATTCTAAGTATTTTTTTGTGATTAACTGCATATAAATTTTCTTTTGAGATATAAAATAAAAACATGGAATATAATTGAAAAGCATCATATCAGTAATATGCTATAAAGTGAGGTGTGTCTGTATATAATTTGAATATTATATTACTTTTATATTCTTTGTTTGCAGTTTATACTGATTCCATTAAGTAATTAACATATATAATTATTGTTAAGTGAAGGATAATGCCAACTGTACTGAAAAATGTGTGAACAAATTTGCAAAATATTTCATTCAATATGCATGCCATGTTAATACTATATATATAAGCAAGTACTAGTATTCAAATTAGATTCTTGAAAAAGTGAATTTGAAATACTCATTATATATTTTATTCAGCTATATTGTAACAAGAGGCAAAATATTACCTATTTCTTGCAGAAGGATGTATTGCAGCAAAAACTGATACAAAAACAATGACAACTGAATAAATTACACATAATTTGCTAAAGGATGATGTCATATTTATCATCATGGTATTTGTTCCAATTTGTGAAATCGCCTTGCCATAAGCAAGATAATATTTTACCTTTCAGGTCAAAAAGTTTTTCATTTCTACACATATTCACTGAAAAATGTGTTATATTATTATTGTTATGTAAGCAGTCAGTTTGATAATTGTAGATCTAATAAAATTAGAACAAATCTTGATTTTTTTCATTTATATAGATTTGTCCGATTTGTTTTTTCTAAAACTTTTCTACAGTAAAATATACTTATTATAATGTAAGTTACCTCAATTGTTGTTCTTTTTTCACATCAATCTCCAAACCATGAAAATCAATCGAAAGCAAACCAACTACATGATTTACTAATTCGATTCCAGATAACAGTCGAAGAATTATTTTTCTTTTAGAAGACCATTCAGAACTCTGATCTAAAGGCGAACATAATGCCATTCGCACTAGGCATGGCAATAGTGGACGGATTTCTTTCTCCGATAACTTTTCTAATTCTTCAGCATGAACCGTTTGAATGGCGGAGAACGCTTTCGGTAATACTAGCAATTTTGCCATTTTGATTAAAATATACGCATTTGAATTCATTCAAACCATACAATCATCAACCGTCCCATGTTTACAACTACATATCGCGCCGCGTAACTAAACGCTTATGACAGTCAACTTCAGCCTTCTGGAATAATTGAATTGCTGTTGCCGCCTCAGAAGTGAAAATTTTTGTAAAAATTAATAATTATAAATAAATTTAATTGAATATCAAATGTTATAGAGAATTTAAATTTCGAATTCAATCTCTCACTCTCTTTTGTTTTACACCTCTTTTCAATCGTAGATTTTTTTTTTTTTTTTTAACAGATGACGCCATTTTCCATTCAGGGAGAATACTAAGTGACAGGGCGAAACAAGCCCTTCCACAGGCTGTCCACCCCTGCGGAGTAGTCAGCCGGAATGTGGAGGACGGGGATCGACGGCCGGGCCCGGACCCCATGATAAATATTTTCAAGGGGTGGGACCCGAGACTCGAAACCAGGTCCTCCAGAGTTTGGAGCCGAAGCGTTTCCACGCGACCAATCTGGCCGACTCAATCGTAGATTACTAAATAACGGGATTATTATAGCGGATCATCCAAAGAGTTACCACCTTGGAGAATCCCGATTTAATTCCAGTTTCTACATCTCTAGTTTGTCAGGAGGAGTTTGGGCATGGCGTTGAACTTTTTCCTTTTACCTTCCGGTTGATAGTCGCTGAAAGATACAACTCAAGAAGCCAATCTGGACTGTTCGTATAAAATGAAGAATAGAATCAGGAATTCTGTTCTTCATTTTAATCAGGAATTCTATCCTTCAACTTAAAACCTGATACTCTTCCAAGCAGCCTCCCGGGACAATAATTGTTTCTATTATTGCTATATCTAAAAACATCAGTCATAGTAAAAAGTGATTGATGTTTTTTGATAAAATAAGTTTATTTTGTCGGATTAGTTGCACGGAAATGCTACGGCTATCCACACTGTTAGACCGGGGTCGAGTCTCGATTCTCAACCCTTGGAAATATTTATTGAGATCCAGGTCCTGTCCATCGATCCCCGTCCTCCACAATCTGACTGACCCTTCCGCAGGGGTAAACAGCCTGTGGAAGGGCTTGTTTCGCCTATTGATGGTTTCGCCCCACCACTTAGTCTTGTTATTAAGTGAAAAAAGGCGTCATCTGCAAAAAATAAGTTAATTGAACCAGGAAAAAAAGATAGAATTAAATTCCATAAAAAAATATAAATTATTATAGAACAACAAATTTCTGCTACGCATTATGCAAAAATAAAACTTCCAATGTATATATTTTATAGTATTGTATAGTTTCCGATAAAAATAATTTTTTATTTTTTTTTTTTTTATAATTTTTTTTTATTTAATTAAAAAAATTTTTTTAAAAAAATAAAAAATAATTATATATATATACATCTTTTAGATTTAATATTAATTAAAAGTTGAAATTTTTACTTTCGAAAGTTACAATAGGTATAGACATCATTATACTTTTTTTTAATTTTACGCCCCTTTTTCAATCAGGGAGATTACTAAGGGGGTGGGGCCATTTCCAAACACGGGCTGCACCCACACCCGTGGAGGGAGGCCGGATGGTGAAGAACGAGGATCACCGGGCCGGGCTCAGTACCCTGAAAAATCCGGGACGCGAACCCGGGTCTTCCTGCATGGCACGCCTACAGCGTTACCACTCGGCCATCCGGCCGCCGATATCATTATATTAATATAGCATATTTAAGTTTTTTCCCTCGTGTTTAAGTCACTTTCTGCTCGATGAATAGTGAGTACTAAGTGGTAGGGCATTACAGTGCCCACACATCTGGTGGGATCTACCGTCAGAGGAAGAGTGGGGTTCAATGATCTAGGTCCGGAAACCTCCTAGAAAAAGTAGCAGTTTGAAGACCCAAGAATTGAACCCGGATCCCCCAAAGTGAAAGCAAAGCACGCTTCCACCGCTGCCATCCGCCTGATCACATTTAAGATTATACCTTGGTTTGTACAAGCTTATCGAATTATTTCATCACATTCAAAATAAATTGGATTCATTTTAAAATTAAATAAATTTATTGAGCCAAAAAAGTAACAAGTTAATTACAGTTAAATTATATAGAAGAAACATATGTGAAAGATTTGATTAATTTTGTTTTCTTGATATTGCCGAAATGATTTACTGGGTGATTTTAATACGTAAATTATTTTACAGCATCAATTTCTTTTGGCACATTCTGGGCATAGTATATCCAATCCATCAGTAACAAATCCTTTTCCAACCAAAGATCTTTTACACATGCCACACAGAAAGCAATCGTTGTGCCAGTTACGATCTTCGAAAGATACAAACCGTGTTCCACCTATACCTAGAATTAATTTTAATTTAGCATTATCATAGTACACTATTTTCAGAAAATTTCTTAAAATATTAATAAGCTCCGACTTACCTGTAATTGGTCTATTACATGTACTGCACCTTTTTGCGAACAATTCTCCGAAACATTTGGCACAATATGGCTTTTCATTTCTAGATGTGAAGCGTTGTCCAGCCAAGCACATCTGGCAGCTGCTACAACAAAAACATTCCCGATGCCATGGTTCGTTGCGATAAGTAACACCTCCTGTAGTAATTATTTGATTGCATTTACTGCAACGAATAGAGAATTTCTGCTCGTAGCAAGTAATACAGTATATATTATTATCTCTAGGTATGAAACTGTTTGTTCCGATAGGATTGGCACAAACAACACAGCAAAAACATTTTTCGTGCCATTGCTTGCCTTTATATTCCATTTTTTTCGTTCCTAAAAATTTTTGATATTTAGAATATGTAAAAATTGTGAAATATAAATTATCGGTAGTATAGATATAAAATTTTTTAACCAGCTTTAAATATTTCGCCGCATCCATCGCATTTTGTAGCGAAAGCTGCATCATAACAACTTGCGCAATAGACTTGATCTGCTTTTGAACCGAAAGCTTTATTTATTAACGAAGTGTGGCATTTATTACATATAAAGCAAACTTCATGCCAATGTTTATCTTTATAGGAAAGATCCTATAAAATAAAATGATAATTCATACAAAATTAATAAAACATAATTTTTGATATTCTACTATTTATTACCTTGGAATCTACTCCTATAGGTGTTTTACACTCATCGCATGTATTAGAAAACTTTTCCTCGTAGCAACGTATACAAAAGGGATGTTCATCTCTTAATACATAACGCTGACCTGTTAGAGAATTATCACAATTCCAACAACAAAAATGTGTAGTATGCCAATCTTTGGACATTGCTTTAGTATATTCTCCCGCGAAAATTAGCTGAAACAAAAGTAACTTCATATAGCTATTTGTTAATTTCTTTTGCAAAATATTTTCAGAAAACTCACCTCATCACATGCTGAACATCGAGGTCTAACTTTTTCCGCATAATGTCTTTCGCAGTAAATTTTTTTGTCTAGCGTACAGCAAACTAGATCCACTAATAATTCTTCACATATCGAACAAGCGAAACAACCGGGGTGGAATGGATTATTTTCCCCTAATCTGGGGACGATCACTGCTAAATCTCCCAAGATCATTGTTCCTCCACATCGGTATCCACTAATAATTCTTCACATATCGAACAAGCGAAACAACCGGGGTGGAATGGATTATTATCCCCTAATCTGGGGACGATCACTGCTAAATCTCCTAAGATCATTGTTCCTCCACATCGGAAACATTCCTAAATAGAAAATATTAATTATAAATTTGACTAAATCAAATAATATTACTACGATTGTCTTTCTTACAGAGGTCTGTTCCAATGCATTTTTAACGTAAGCAATGTCCAAAGCTGTTTTCTTGCGTTCACTAATAAAATCTGCGAAGTACTTTTGGTATTCCTTCCCCAAAAATTTGCAAAAATGTTCAGCAAAGTCCTGTTTAGGAAGTTGCACGATAAGCTGTTTCTCGCGATATTTTTCGCCGGGTGTTCCAAGTCGTGGCACTTTTTGAGAAGGAATCTGTGAGAAATATGACTGGATCTACAAATATGAAGAATAAATATTAATCATATGTCATATTAAAATAATATTTCGTTCATATGTTGTCGACCGGATGGCCGGGTAGTAAAGCTGTGGTTTACCACCCTCGAATACCGGGTTCAAATCCGGGTCCCACACCTCCAGTTTTTCAGGAGGGCTCCGGGCCCGACCTGTTGAACTCCATCCTTTAACCATCCGGTTAACACCATCATAGGTCAACAGCCAGCCTATGATGGGCTTTATAAGTAGCCGCTGCCAGATACAGTTTATCCCTCGTGCAATATGGCGGTTTAACCTACCTAACCGTTCATATACTTGTAATTAGAATAAGAGAATATTCTTACTTTATCGGAAGACAAATCGGATGGTATCCATGTAAACCCTTCTTCCAAAGCATTCCGTTTTAATAATGTTTTACTTTGTTCACGTACACTTTTTAGCCCGATTCTATCTCGGACATCGACGATATCATTCTGATATATGTCGTGACAATCACGTGCACATTTGCAATTATCACAAATATTTCTGCGAAAAATTTATCTTTAACTATTACATAATTTATATAGTCTACCGCATAAAATTATTAATATGAATTGTAAATATTGACCTCCATGCATGAGGTTTGAAACCTGGACATTTATTTATGCATTCCAAACATTGTTGACCTTCATCTACTTCTTCGATTATTATATCCTTTAGAATTACAAAAAAGAAAAAATTTTTATGAAATATATTTTTAAATTTTTATAATAATTTACAGATTTCATTTAGAATAATGCATAATATTAAAAAAAATAATAAATATGAAAAAATAGATTTTTTTTCCAAACAGTTTAGTTATATTTTATTATTTTTATAGTTTGAATTTAAGACATTTTTCTAATATGTAATATTTACTCTCATAATTATCTTCAGTTTTCGCATTTCGTAGCATATACGAATAAAATTATGTGCCTTTTATTGTAAATATAGGATTAAAAACTATTGTATTATCCCAATATAACGCGAGGTTTTTAAAAATTCAATAAAAAACAAAAATTATTTTATATTAGAATCTCTAAAATAAATGTCGGATTAAAAGATCGAGTTAAGCGGAAGTTCCGCCATTTTATAATATACTATCTATGCTAATTCGTTTAGTGCTATTTTAAATAATTTATGAAACATTTTCTATTGAATCATTTTAAGTTTCTCACATGTTGGTAAGTTTTATTAATAAATAATTTTTAAATTATTGCATAGACAATATAAAAATCGGAATAAGAAAACAATAATATACAAAAAGAATTAAGACTTTTAGATATGTTAATGTATACTACATTTTACTAATAGTTCTTGCTCGAAATAATATTTTTCTATAATCACGCCTTTCAAAAATTAGTGAATGTTGTTTATAGTTTAATTTAATAAACAATATGAAATTTCTGTTATTTATTAAATGTTAAAATAATGTTTAGATGAAGTGATACTGTATACAATGGACTCCCACACAATATGGGGATACGTTTTAAGTTATAGAAAATCACTGTGTTATACGAGACATGCATTATCACACGATTTTATGCAAATTTAAACTTGTCTCTGAGTTGTAGCACTGATAGCATATTGCTAATGAGATTTGCGTTAGTTTCAAATATGATATTATTGTGTGCAGTGTGTTAATTAACATGTTTTAAAGAAGATTTCTTTTAATAAAGGAAAACAAAACAGAATACAGGTAACTAAATTTTAAAAAATATTATATACAAGTAGACCCCGTGTAATACGGAATCCGAAAACCCGGATTCGTATAACCCGATGGAAAAGTTGTTAAATTTGTCATGGAAACGAAATATGCATCGTTTGGTTCTTATTGCAATCAACGGATATTGTAAGTAACGGATAAGTAACGTTCCCGAAAACGCGGATTCGTATAACCCGACGGAAAAGTTGTTAAATTTGTCATGGAAACGAAATATGCATCGTTGCATATTATTCTTATTGCAATCAACGGATATTGTAAGTAACGGATAAGTAACGTTAAAAAAAAATTTATTCTACACGTTTTACAGGATTGTTTATAGCGTTGTATGAGTACTAGTTCGCAATTTTTTCGTCACGTTATACGAATTCGCGGCAGGATTCTAGTTGAACCATAGCATGCGGATCTATACATTAGAGAATTGAAGATTCGCCGCCCTATTCGACTGATGTATAAAATACGAATCGACAGTTCCGTTGTAATTAAAAGATTCACTCTAAAACTATCTGGGCTATCAAGATGTTTTATTAGAATCTTGCCGATTCGGCTGAATTCTGCTTTTCACGGAATTGCCAAATGTGTTACCATTCGATAGATCTCATCAAACTGGTCAAAAATTATAATAGAACCATGGACGAAAGATGCACAGATTAGAAGATATTTCGAAAAATTTATCTCAGAATTGGTAAACGAACCATGTACCGCTGCCATATTGAACAATAAGTAAAACGTCACGTGACCATTATCGTAATGACGAAAATCTGCTATGGTTTTACACTTTGTTTTAAAAGCCAAAAATACGCTGGAAATTATTCTTACGATTATGTGGGTTATGATTTTATGCTGAAATCCATGTCACTTTTGCAATTTAAACCCACATAATCGTAAGAATAATTCCCAGCGTATTTTTGGCTTTTAAAACAAGGTGTAAAACCATAGCAGATATTCGTCATTACGATAATGGTCACGTGACGTTTTACTTATTGTTCAATATGGCAGCGGTACATGGTTCGTTTACCAATTCTGAGATAAATTTTTCGAAATATCTTCTAATCCGTGCCGCTTTCGTTCATGGTTCTGTTATAATTTTTGACCAGTTTGATGAGATCTATCGAATGGTAACACATTTGGCAATTCCGTGAAAAGCAGAATTCAGCCGAATCTATCATATAATAAAAAACTAAGACTATAATTTCGATTCGACGGTCGCTTTATCATATATCCGCGTGCTATGGCTCAACTAGAATCTTATCCGAATTCGCATTATAGGAGAGCAGTGATAGATTACTCTATAGGCACAACTAGGCATTAGCCTGGGGCCTCCGATAATTTAGGGCCCCAGAAAATTATTATTTTTTAATTGAACGATAATAAAAAATGAATTAATAAAGTGGCTTAAAATTTTTATCAACCTAATTTTGAGAAAATTTGTATCGAATCAGACCTTTTACGCGAAATCGATTTTGATGACATCATCAATGATTTCTGTGTTCGCAAATATAGAAAAAAACAAGACATTGTATACTCTTGTATAGATTATTGTATAGTTTTGTTAGTCTACTGTGTAGTCTCTTTCCAAATTGTGATGTTGTCTATATAACTTTGTTATTTCAAAGTTTAATTAATAATAATATATTTATAATTTAATGAAAAGCATAGTCTATTCTTTATACCTTTCTTGTGTGCGTGTGCGTGTGCATGTGTGTGTGCACATTTTGTTCTAATAAGGGCCCCGAAGAATTCTAGTGCCTAGGGCCTCGTATGTAATTTATACGGGAGTTTACTGTATTAATTTTTACGGGTTTTTCGTGATTATGTTTTTTGTATGGATTACATATATTATATCTATCAGAAAATATACTGATCGACCATAGTAGCTGTGTGAAGCTGGATTCTACTTTTCACGGAATTTCCAAATGTGATTATTCGATAGATCTCATCAAACTGATCAAAAATTATAATAGAATCATGGGCAAAAGCAGCACCGATTAGAAGATATTTCGAAAAATTTATCTCAGAATTGGTAAATGAACCATGTACTGCTGCCATATTGAATGAGAAGTAAAACGTCACGTGAACGTCATTGTAATGAATTTTATGCTGTAATCCATAAGTTACTTAAGCAATTTATGGATTTATATATTATATATATACATTAATGTAAAAATTTATGTAATATATATTTGCATCGAGATATATAATTACATCATCTTGAAAGTGTTCTTGCCAAGGAGTTCGAATATAATTCTTGCCCGATACCTTCAAGATGTATTAAATTAAACACCCGTATAACGTGCTCTCCTATAACACGTATTCATATAACGAAATCGCTCTTCTATAACACTAATTCGTGTAATTTTATATCTTGAAAGTGTCGCGCAAAACATTGTTCCTTTCAAGATGGCGTCGCGCACATGTATCGATATTTCGTTGTGATAAGTAGGCCGTACTTTTCATATAGCTACTTATCGGTTCCGTTTTTGCGATTGATTTATATACAGATTTACTACTAATAATATGACTAAAAAATATTATGCAAAAATCTCGGATTCCGTGAAAAGCAGCGTCTTGCCCTAACATTTCTGTTCAACTTGATACCAACCGTGATAGTTCCGATTAAGTAATAAATACAGAATATTTTGTGCACATTCCACGATATTAAATTACCGTTTCCATCAATTATTGTATAATAGCTAGATTTCCACTGCGTCAATCGTGACAAAATTTTATTTATACATTTTGATCTTAGTTTCTGTTTTGTCTTCTAACTCAATATTTGAATAACAGATGTGTTGTCTATCATATGACGAAGATATTTAACGATCGATTCCTGTCTAGAGTTTTTTCTCTCTGACACTTTTACTAACATCTTTTGTTATTTTTGAGCTCTTGCTGGCCCTAGTTCTCTATAACTTTACACATCTGAAGACAGGGAATTACAGAAATAATAGTAATCTAAAATGTATATCAGACCTTTTAGAAGTCAATCAGCTCAACTAAAATTGATTAATTTAAAGAGCGATGTTGTTATAATTTTTCTAATAAATAGTGCCAAAAAGTAACCCTTTATTAAGTGGGAAATTTTTAGAAGTTTCAGACTCTGAATAAAATGTTTTTCTTATTATATTATATAATTATTGTAATATATCAATATCAAGGATAATGGTTTTATCAGATATAAAGATTAAAAACTTGTTAAAAGTAATGGAACTTAAAAAATGATGACACCAGCAGAACATATAAAGTTAGAAATGAAACCTTTTACTATATATACCTATAGAGACTTACTGTATATATATATATATATATACCTATAAATACTTGTTTAGAGATTCAAAATCATAAAAAATTTTATTCTAAAGTTCTTTGATACTTCTTAGAAGTCATGCATATCAATAAAAATCAAATCAGGAAAATTAAAAGAATTTTTTTTCTTTTAATTTTCCTGACGAGGAAAATTATGTAAGAAATTTGATATGATGAGATAAATATATCCACACTTACACGATATATTAAAAAGATACACACATGTATGTATGCGCATATATACTGTATATGTATTATATGTCTCTCAAATATTTGCGAAAATGTAAAACTAATTTTTTAATCATAAAAATACTTTAAATAATTATCTAAATATCTATTGGAATTCTAATATAAATATGATTATTTGTCAATTTTTATCAATTTTACAAAACATTAAAAGTAGCATCGTAACAAAGGCATGGTAAGTGGGACACACTTCCCAAGGGCAAAAAAGACAAGGGCGCAAAACAAAGCTTACAATTTCTGCGAAAATTTTTTTCTGGGCGTAAAAATGTTTTCCCATTTTCGAGGGTAAAAAATATATTTACCTCGTTTTTGGAGGCGTATAAAATGTATTTGCCCCAGGCACAGGAACACCTAGTTACAGTACTGAATTTAAAAGAATCGTGCAATAACAAAAAAGTTGAATGTCGTAACGATATGGAAGGACAATAATTTTATCTTGATAATATTCTAGGAAAATTAAGAAATTGGCATTATTGAAATTCTAACCCAAATTATCCAGACTGAATATAGAAGTGGTTTCTTAAATTAACAAAAAGTAATCATTTCTAATGAAATTTATTAGTCGAATTAAATGAAAACTGTTTATAATCATAAAAAGTATACAAATTTTAAATTAATTTTAATATTCAAATTAAATAGGATAAATTAAATTTAGAGAAACTTGCCGAGATGTTGTTGGTTCTTCTCTCCATTATTTTCAATTAGAAAGGAAATTTTTAAGAGAAATAGAATCGTATTCTTCGGAATGACTCTTTGTTGTGAAATTATTATCCAAGGCGATTATTATTATTAATTATTGATATTGTTATTGTGTTTTAAATTTATTGTTTAATATAATATCTTGTGTTTATTTAAATTTGCAAAGAATACTAAGACTTATTTAGATGAACTTGATTTTTAAGATTTCTCTTTGCATATAAATAAACAATCCTAAACATTTATAATGTATTCAAATTATCTGAGTATATATTTATAATTGAAGTAAACTAATCGAAATGCTAATAAATCTATAAAAATGAAACCGATTCTTTATCATTAAATATATTTATTGATATTCCTTAAATTAAATTTAATGTTGTTAAATTACTATAGTTATAATTCATTATGCTTTTGGATAATTTCTTTCTGTGACTTTATATACCTTCCATCTGATAGGTTTCTAAGTTATAATTTTTTAAATGGTAGTTTATTTTCTAACAGAATAGGCAGTTTTATTTTGCTAAATTTTAAGATTGCTGCATTTCACTATTGACAATATCTAACTACTGGATATTCTCTCTTTTTTTGTTGATTATATTTAAAAAGAAAAACTCAAATCTAAAACAAATCATTCTTTATTTCTAATAATTTCTATGATCTCATCTTTCCATTTGATCAATTTTATTATTTTGCATTATTATACAGTATTAATTTATATATTTTTCACTTTTTTGCATTATTTTTTCAGTTATATATGTAATTTGAACATATTTAATATGTTTATCTTAATGATTTAATCAAATCCTAATTACAACACGTTGTATTAGTGACTTTGAGATAATTGTTCACATAATTTTGAAAAGTTTTTACCAATTTTTATTAATTTTCCTTTTATATTTATTACTTTTCAGTTGGTTTCTGTTAATTTTTGATTGACAATCAATGACCTTTTTGCAAAAAAAAAAAAAAAATCAGGCGGGTATTTGACTTCGTTCTAAGCTCCAGTAGAAATGTTCGTGTAAACTTGCGCTCATATTGTTATGAATTAGTCAAATACTTCAATCGATAGCTAGAATAAAAGCAACAAGAAATCATTCCTTGCTGCTTTTATCCTTTCTTCTCCCTCCCCAACTCTTTGACTTTATTTTTTCCCTTTTCTCTCCTATATAACTTTCTCATTGGCTAAACATCTGAGTAAGACTTTGTTCTAATCTACAAAGATTATTCCTATTACAGTAAAAGTAACTATATTTTAGAAATTCACTTGTACAATTTGCATATGGCATTATTTTTACTTATTTTCGTGTTTCTCTTTTTCTCTTCTATTCTTTTTTCCCAAGAGATAAATATTTCGTTTATGGTTCAAACTGTGTCAGTGTAACGAATAAGAAAAATCGTTTAAATATAAAATTTTTCAGTCCATACTTATCTCTAGTTGCTACATTACTGATAATCAAATAATAAAATTTTAGTTTAACAGTTAAATTTAGAATATAAATACAGAACTGTATATTTATAAAATATTCAAGCAGTAAAGCGACATTTTTTTAAACTCTTCTATACTAAATACTTCATAAAAAATAAAATAAAACTTCTAATTTCAACATAGTATCCTCTTCATTTTGACAAACATAATGCCTACTGCTTCGTTATTGTCTGGAAATCAAATTCTAATGTTTGTTGTTGAGATTATTCTAGTAATCACAGAATTGTTGGAACTTGTTTAATGATGTGTGCAATTTCAACCGAATTAATTTAAAGTGAATTACATATGTTGTAACATTGTTGCAAAAATATACCAAGTATCAGATAACCGTTTAAAATTATTATTCTATGTTTCAAAAACACTCATTTTTATATTGCTTAGAATTAAAAAAAAAAATTACTTTTACCTTTAAAAAATAACATTTTTATTATCTACTAACTTTCGGAAATTTTTTGTTATTTTTGTGCTTCAGTTTTTATTTTTTCTGGTTTTGTTTGCACTCATGTGAAGCAAATTAACTGTTATTCTATTTGATGTGTCAATAAACAAATATTTTATTTTATATTGCATCCTGTTCATAAATGAAAAATTGTTTTTAAATAAAATAAAATAATAATAATCTTATTTGTGATATAAGTGTAAGATAATTAACTATGAATTATGTGCATTTAATTAATAAAATGATTTAGTTTAAATCAATATCACGTTAAATATATCATTCTACTAACGAAAACTTGATAGAATCTTATTTAAATTAAGTGAAGTGGATAATTTAATTTTCTATAATTTAAAAATATTGTTTAAAGCATAATATAAATAAAGTAACAGTATTTATAGTAGAAGAAATATATAATTAAACATTAATTTATTATTCTTAATCTGTATTATTATGTATACATTATTAAAATAATTAAATGAATGTTATTTTATATAATGATTGTGTTGTAATTTTGCATGCTTTAAACGAGATTGCATGAAAATTTCAAATTTAATATAAATATAATTTAAGTTTTCCTACTCGATTTTCGAGATTGCAATAAGATGTATCTGATCGATTTTATTCCTTATTTTGTCCTTGCTTTAAACGAGATTGCATGAAAATTTCAAATTTAATATAAATATAATTTAAGTTTTCTTCCTCGATTTCGAGATTGCAATAAGATTCGCGTATCTGATCGATTTTATTCCTTATTTTGTCTTTGATTTTTTTAATAAATCACATCAATATTGTTCATTATAAGTCTATGGACACTGCTGATGATTTATTTAAAAATGTTCAGTATCAACTTACACTTCACTTTAAGCTTAATTAGCGAAAGAACTCTAGCTCCCTAGAAATGCCTGACGAAAACAATGGCAAGATAAGAACATGCTCATATTCACAATGAACAGTATCCTGCAACACAATCTTAAATACTTTATTTTTTAAACGAAAAAGATGTACATACAAACGTACACAAGCTCACAAATGCAAACATATATGCAGCGTACTGTTTTTGCATGTAAGAGATAGTATCCGAATGGCCTCAGGTTAAATTCTTCTACCTGCACTCTACTAAGTCATTTTTATATATATATATATATATATATATATAAAATAACTAAAAGTATCAGAAAATAAGGAATTATGATTAATAGAACATAGTGAAACATTGCCTAGAAGTCAGGTGACAGATCTGTTTAGCGAAATAAACAAACTACCGTATAGTAATATTTACATAGATAAGCCAAACCAATTTTATTTAAATAGGCTTTGGGAGCAATTCTGATGATATGCATCAGTTAACCCCAACAATTTAAATTTGCAATAAATTTCTATTGAGAAAAGTTACCTTAAATTTAAATTGTTAAAGAAAGTTAAAATGCAAATTTAAAAGTTTCATATTTAAATTTAAATGAAATTTAAATCTTGAACTAATTGAAGTGTAAATTTAAATTGTTGAGGTAAACTAATACAGACCACCAGAATTAGTTACTATAGCTTTATATATTATAATGTTCTATAGATTAAAACAAAAACTGCTATTAAAACGTCAATTTCTCAAAAAAATCAATAAAAAAAAAATTATTAAAAATTATCAAATTATGTAGAAATATTGTATAAATATTTTCGAAAGTTTTTTTTTTATAAAATTAATACTAAAAATGTAAATAAAATTTTTTTTTTATAAAATTAATACTAAAAATGTAAATAAAATTTAGATTGCTGTTAATAAAAGTTTAATAAATTTAGAATTTGTATGTGATTAATTTAATAAATTTTAGAAAATTCGGTCTAATTATTTCAAAAAAAAATTTTAAATATATTAAATTATTGAGATACCTTCAAATATTCCGGATATATAAATAATTTTTTTTTTATCTTTCTTGACTTAAATGTGGCGTGTAATTTATTCAAATAATTAAGATCTCCGTCATGTGAATAAATAATATTTAGTGACATAATAAAATTTGTAATTCGTAAATTAATAATTAATAAAATATTGATTGTGTGGAAGATAATTAGCACATAACGATAAAGCTATAAATAATTTGCAAGTAGATGTACGGGTTAACAGGAGAGAGAGTATGAATAGCCTCCAGGAAACATTAAATGCTAGAGAATATGAATATAATCCTCATAGTCTTCAGAAACATTAAATGCTAGAGAATATGAATACAGTCCTCATAGCCTTCAGAAACATTAAATACCGTACAAATGTAATTATGAAAAGCTCCATCATTTCCATAGATTTTTTCGATCATAAAAAAAGAATTAATACGGTTTCGATGGTGCAATGTCATTAATAATCAATAAGTTTTAGATGAAGAAATTATGAATGGTAAGCATCGACAAGAGAATATAATGCCAGGTTGGCTACAATTTGTCATTCATCAAAGACATTCTGATAAATGGTGCTAGAGCAGAAATGCGATAATTTCCTGATACCGCTGGATAATTTCTGGTTATTATAACCTATTAAATGTCCAACTTATTTATTATAGACAGGTTATGCAAAAGAGTACTTTAGTTTCACCCTTATTTGATAATTGATGATTTGAATTATCCTAACTTTATTTATAATAACGTTGTATTATACAATAATAATAATTAATAAAATTATATTAATTAATTAAAATATAGATATCAAATAAGTATTTTTTGTTTTCGTCCTTTATGTTGGAAGAACCAGGATTCAAGTAAATTTCTGATTAAAAAAAAATATAAGTTTATTAAAAAATAAAAAAAGGGTTTTCAGGTCATATTTTCTGGAAAATAAATTTTATTTTTTGTTTCTAAAATGGCCATCTCTTAAATATTTCTTTTTATATACAAATCATCATCGTTTCTGTAAAGATTTACAAATGACAAGAATGCATTCTTCAGTACTTCCATATTAATCATGCCACCAGTCATAAGTGGGATATTGAAAATCCTGAAAAATATTATTTAACTATTAAATAAATTTTTTTCCAGTAAATAATAATAAGTCTATAAATTATTTTGATTTTAAAAGTTGATAAACCGTAAATTCGCTTCACTTAAAAACTAACGAACTTATGAATTTGCAATTTTCCAAATTCTTCTTCTTCGGGCAATATGGAGGTTGTAGCTGATACTTTTACCTCCGATTGCGATTGTTACTGCATATTTTCCAAATTTAAAATTCTTAAAATAATCTTATAAAGTTATATGATTCTTACCCAAGGGTGTGAGTGTGCATACAGTTGTGGTGTTGTTTGTATTTTTCTATCGTTTAAATCTTGAATTGGACGAGAATTTTTTGTAATAAATTTTTCTGGTTTTACATCTTTAGCTGTACTTCTCAATTGACGCAATTTCATTAGCTGAAAAAATATAGTTACATATTTATAAGTTTATATTAAATTATTTTTGAAATAATTAAAACGTTTAACTTATTCTTTATTTTCTTAATTTAAAGAAATTAACCGCGCGAACAATAAAAGTTTTACATGCGTACAAAATCTATTAATAATATAAAGGCATTCATCAAATTTAATTAGAGATGAAATTAATCGCTAAAAATTTCTAAATATTGATTTAGAAGAGCAAAAAAAAAAAAACCTGTTTGCCTTTACTGATTGGTAATTATTGCAAAGATGATTTATCATGTAATCAGTCACCTGGTTTTCGCTGATGCTGTTGGAATGGCGAAAGACGATCCATGTTATTGCTTCGTGACAAGGAGGATGAAGTAAAGAGCCAAAATATTTTATAAAAGAAAATGGATTTCGAGGAAATAAATCTTTGATACGCAGCGGAGAAGTTAAATTAGTTTTTTCACCAGCGTATTTAATGTTACCTAAACTATCAAATATAGGACTCAGTTTTTCATTATCGTCTTTTTTTATCTAAAAAAAAAAAAAATGGAATAATTTCGGATTATTACTGCATAGTGCTTCCATCTGATAGTCGACGATTGAACTAATTTACTTACTTGAAATAAAATACTTATAGCTAATCCGGCATCGGGTTCGTTCGTAGGCATGTCATATTTGGTGTTAAGATGTAGTAAAACTATCTAAATAAATAGCATAAATGTATTGAATATAAAGTAATTATATATAGTAATGTCTTGATAGTGATCTTTACCTCTAAAGGAAAGTGCTTGCTATCTACCGAATGTTGCGATCCTTTGAAACTGCTATTGCTCCAATATAATTCGATTCTTAGTAATCTATACTTTTGTCCTTTCTTTGTCTTAACAAATACTTCATCACTTTCGGGTATAGTAATTTTTACTGTAAAAAGTATCAGAATAGTTTAATATGTTTATTAGAACTGAAAATATCTCATTACAGTCATATCTCACTTTACGTCGTTAATTCGTTCCAAAATTCGTGACGTAAGTCGAATAAGCTCTTTAAAAACGACCTAAATCCCCTATAAATAACCCCGTAACGTCGCTAATAACATTTTTAAGCTTCTAAATAATTCTGTAAGTTTCAATAACAAGTTCATATCCTGATTGGATTCTTGTACGCAGCGTAAAAAGTTGAACAAGAATGAAATTCGGCGTAAAGACGCAGCGTATAACCATATAGGGAAAATAACATCAGCATCAATAAACCGACGTATTTACATCGCGTTTTACGTCTGTTAGCTTCAGCGTCTAGCTATATAGCGAAATTAACATCGGCATCAATACATCGCGTTTTACGCCTGTGAGAAGCAGCCTTTAGTAAACTTTTATTTTTTCCTATAAAAAAAAAAAAAAAAAACCGACGTAAAGTCGAAAACGATGTAAAGTCGAGGTATGCCTGTATATCGATACTATCATTACATTACCTGTGCGTCCAGTATTTTTCATAGTTAAATCTTTCAAAGGTTTTTTATAATTATGAAAACTGAATCTTGTTATAGATTTATTCACTTTAATGACTTCTGTATCGATATTAATGGGCGATTGCTTTTCTCCACGACAATCTTTGTACATGCATGACCACAAAGCCGGATCTAAGATA
>AYEL01085503.1:0-15633 GCA_000484575.1 Olivierus martensii | reverse complement strand
TATTCGTCTGCACCACATCATAGCCAATGATGGCAAGTATATCGAACATGTCATAACCTAAATCCAAATATCTGCAGTTACTTTTAAAATTTGCATAAAATGTTTGAACTCAGTAGTTTTTGAAAATTTTATTTTTTATTTCATATACCTCAATAATTGTCACCCTGTACATTGTTTCTTCAAATGTATGTCTCTGTTTTGTTAAACTGCAATGTTATTTTATATTTTTATATATAAATTGATAGCATTATGATGTTATCTAAATTTAAGGTTTTGTTTTCAAAATTTACCAATACAGTAATACCCCGTTTAACACGGGGGATACATTCCAAAGAAATCAAGCACTAAATGAAACAGTGTTAAACAAGGTCATCTTAACATGTAAATAATGAAATAAGTGAAACAGAACAATGAATAAAAAATATATGTACCATTATTTTATTTTTGTCTTCCGATCTAACATGTATTATTGCTATTGTATTACATTAATTATAGATTTAAATTGTAACATGTATTATTACTATTGTATTACATTAATTATAGACATTACCTTTTTTTATTTTGTAACATGTATTATTACTATTGCATTACATTAATTATAGGCATTTTTATTGCTAATATCAATTTGTATTCATAAATCATTCATGAAAATCAAAAATATTCGAGTAAATCATTTATGTTTGTGATGGGGAAAGTTCTTCCTCATCATAAACACTTTGTTTTTTCGTTAAGAAGTCATCTAATGTCATTTGTCTTTTCCTCTTTCCTTTGACCAGCAATTGTTGATACCAAGACATCACATCCATGACACTTCGTCTTGCTTCTATCAAAATTTGGATCATTTTGTATAACTAATCCATAATTTTCGTAATAATAGTTAAACTTGTTTTGAGAAAATCCGTTGCAAGTTCCTTTTGCTCCTGCTCTTCAGAAACGCTTACTCTTGATAATTGATCATAAATATGAATTGTGACCGCAGCAAACTTTTGTATATACTACACTACATTGATACCAAATGCACTGTGAGAAGGCATAGGAGTATTAAAGCAACAAATTCATACGATTTCAGATTTATGTGAGTATAACGGTTTGAAAAACCATGCCAAAGTGAATCAAAATATAGAATTTTAGAAAAACCATGTTATATTGAAACAGCATTAAACGGAGCAGCATTAAGCAGGGTCTTACTGTATTTATTTATTAATCTTTCAAAAAATAGTTTATAATAAATGTTATCACAACTTCTTATAAATTGTAAAAAAACATTTGTAAAATAAAAATATATTTATTTACAAATGATAAAAAAAAATTGAAAACAAAAAAAAATAAATACCGTATATAGTCGAATATAAGCAGACCCGTGATAAAAAAAAATTGAAAACAAAAAAAAATAAATACCGTATATAGTCGAATATAAGCGACTATTTTAAGTGCTAAAGTCAGATGTAGGCTTATACACGGGTCGTGTATAAGCCTACATAAAAAATTTGAAACTGATAAATTCTGACTTTAGCAATTAAAATTCTGCAAAATTTGAAACCGATAAATTATACGCGAGATGTCTTTGATTTTCTGACTATCGATATATTAATGCCATTTGCCAAAATAAATATTTTATTGAAACTAAATATATACATATAAAATAAATTTTATAATACAAACACCAATATATAATTTAAAAGGTAAAATTTTACGTTATAATACAAACACCAATATATAATTTAAAAAGTAAAATTTTACGTTACCCAAAGCGATCAAGCGCGTCGCGCCACCGGCTGCAACCTGCGTTTGCATAAGTGCATCAGATAGGCGATGTAGCGCCGCCTGATGCGCCGCGATGCAGAAATTCTTGACAATAATCCAGCACAGCGCGCCTACATAAGATTCTTGGATTATTCTCAGAATTTCTGTGTCGCGGTGCATCAGGTAACGCAACGCCGCCTAGCTGATGCACTTATATAAATGCAGAGGTTAGATTCGATGGCACAATGCGCTGGATTGCATCAGGTAAAATAAAATTTTACTAAAGTAAAAAATCTAACCCGATCGGATGTTAGGGTTACGTCACTTCAGAAAATATCAAGTTAACGAATAATAATAAATTTTGATAATTTACATAAAAATATTTTCTTATTATTATTGTTATTGAATAATTGTTTTCTTTTCTAAAAAAAATTCATATTTAAGTATCACAGTAAAAATTCCATTGGAATACGTCTACGTCACATGGCTCCCAAGAGACCGTTCGAAGTTTCGTTTTCCCTTACATTGTATTTTGTCTAATTGAGTTCAGTTGTTATCGTATTCAAATCTTTGATCGTATTTTAAAATGAGTGGATCATCCTAATGACGACGTCATACACCGTTAGTATGACGTGTGCAACGTGATTTCTAGACGTTAAGCGTGCGATTTCGAAGTTTTGATTTTGCTTACGATGAACTTTTTTGATAGACTAAAGTTATTTTTTCAGTACAGATTTTAAATAATTATTATTTTTTCGTTATTTTAAATATTATTTTAGTTACTTTTTAATCTATTTTAATTAAATCATGGATGAGTTAAATATAATAAGCATTTATGGATTTCTAGCGAATGGATTAAAATATTAATTTATAATAACAAAAAATAAATATATTTTTCACTCAAAAATGAATCCTAAGTAAGATTCTTGATCGAGTGTCGAATTTTCGCGTCGCGTCATATCGCGCAGCATGGCGTCGCCTATTTGATTTTAGTATATAGATGCAGGTTGGAATTGGCGGCACGATGCGCTCGATCGCTTCGGGATAAGATTAAATTTTACCTGGTATTGTATTAAATGAATTATTGCAAAATTTATTTCCTGATATTCAGGAGACATTCAATAACCCCTATATACTTCAATTGGCTTTTGTCTTATTACTTCATTTCTCCAGCCAAAAAAAAGTTGATTTTTTTGACCCGTGTATAAGCCGACCCCCCCACTTCAGAAAATTTTTTTGAGAAAAAAACCTCGGCTTATACACGATTATATACAGTAAATAATTGTTGCAAATATTGCAATAATTGCAATATATATAAAAAATTATATTTACATATAAAACTGACAAGTTAATTTTACCAAATTTAAAAATGTTAAATTTATAAAGTTACACACACAAAAAACACTGTATTTAAACTATATGCAAAATGTACTGTAAAAAGTAATAAAGTGTAAAGCAGAATTTAGAAAACAGCCAGATAAATAAATCAAGAGTAATGACTAAGCCCTGGATTTATATTTAAAAAATAAAAACATATTTTTTAAATATTTAAAATTTAAAAAATATTTTAAGAAAAAAAAATATTTAAATGCTTTCTTAAATATTTTATGTTTTACTGAAATATTTTCAATGTTCCTTTTACATTTTTTGTTGCTATTTATGAGGTGCCACTAAAATTTCACATTTCTGACATTACATCAACATTAAAGTCTGACTGTTACCATGCCCAAAGAGAAGAATAATCATTTCATTCTGCTGATCAACTTGTGTAAGAGTTTTGAGGATTACACAATGGATGGAAAAGTCATATTTTACCAATACTGCAATAAAATGGTAAGTTTAATTAACCATTCTGTTAATTGAAAAATGAAACAGAATAACTTGTTAAGAGGATTGATGACAGTGTGTTCTTGTTTGTCTTTGTTTGTATGAAAACAACTATGTGGCTTCTAATCATTGTTGTCAGGTAAAACATGACAAAACAGTACTTCATAAAAGAAATAACGCAATAAAGTTGGAGACATATTCTGAAGCTCCACAAGTGCAGTTACTGTTAACACAATCTTGTCCATAACAAGATACATTTAGCATGGATTTGTGTAATGCATGGCTTACTAAAAAATATTCCTTGAAATAAAATAAACAACCCAACATTAAAAGCATTCCTGGAGAAATATACTAGAAGACTTGTTCTAAGTGAATCTACAATTAAGAAAATATACTTAAAGCCACTGTATATCAAGACATTGAACAAAATTGTGCAAGACATAGGCAAGTATTTGAAACATTACATGTTAGTATATAAGAGCAATATTGCATTTAATTTTTTATTACTTTTTGTCAATCTGGCAATAGATGATAATTTCTTTTGGGCAACAATTGATGAAACAATAGATTCCTGTGGAAGAAGTATGGCCAATATGTTTATTGGAAAATTAAGCTTCAAGAAACCTGGAAATGCTCATCTTATATCCTGCAAAGAATTAGAACAAACAAATCATGCAACAATGGCAAGAGTTTTAAATGATGCCATTAACAAGATCTGATAACACATGCAGCACCTTATATGATAAAAGCTGGTAGAGCATTACAAGTGTTTTACCCAAACATGGTTCATGTAACTTAACTAGATTATAACTGCCTAAACTTTAAACTTAACAAAAAGAAAATATACAAGCATCATAGCAGTAAGGTATATGTTTTATTAGATGTCTGCTACAAACGTTTTCGGTTTATTCACCATTTTCAAGTAGCATTCCAATAATCAGAATGCTACTTGAAAATGGTGAATAAACTGAAAACGTTTGTAGCAGACATCTAATAAAATGTATACCTTACTGCTATGATGCTTGTATATTTTCTTTTTGTTATGGTTTATGTAACATGCATTGTGCATGTTTGCACAGAGTTGCAGAGCATATTAGAAGTTCTTTTCCAGAAGTGAACAAATTGCTTTCTATAACAAAGAAGGTCTTTTTAAAGGCACCATCAAGGATACAAATATAAAGAAATTCATCCAGAGCTACCCTTATCTCCACAGCCAATTATTACTCATTGGGGCACATGACTGGAAGGTGCTTTTTTTATTATGAAAATTTTAAAATTTTCATAATAAAAAAAGTACCTTTAAATTGTGGTATATGAAATCATAGATATTTTAGATGGGGATGAAGCTTCATCTTGTCTAGCCAAAAACTTTTTAATTCTTCACAGATACAAAATGATTTATCATACATTCAAACTGCATTTAATATTCTGCCTTTGGCAATTAAAAAATTTGAATCAAATGAGTTGACACTTGCTCAAGCTGTTGAGATTGTTGATGGAGTGAGAGCATCACTTTCCTGTGACAAAAGCATTGTTGGAATGTCAGTAGCTACTAAACTGCAAGATCTGCTAAGTAAAAATCCAGGATTTAATTTTTATTGTAGCATTACAAAAATTTTAGAAAACTGAAAATGGAAGTAATGTACAGACAGATCTGTATAAGGAACTGCATATGGTTGCAAATTTAAAATATTGTGAAGCCTGGACCAAGTAAATTTTCCTACAGTTCAATTTATTTTAAAAACTTTAAAACATCAATTTGTTAAAAAGCCTTTTACAACAATAAATGTACACGTATTTATACAGTCAAGACTTTGACTGCCACGGGCGAGCTAAACTGAAGATCCAATTACCGGATGACAGTTCGATCTTCCTAGAACTGCTTTCTTTGTCCTGCAGAGCCAACTTTGAACTCTTTCAACTATTGTTTAATATTTCTTAATTTGTGTGACTTTTTATTCTTATTATAAGGATTATTTTTAATATTTTATTATTAAATATCGTATAATAATGAATACATATGTAACTGAAACTTATTTTATAATGTTAATGACTTTTAAATTTTTTTATAATAATTTGTCAATATTATATATGCTATTTTGAATTGTTGAAATTAATAATCAAATGTTAAGTGTAAAACTAACGAATTCGATGGAGGAAATTTAATTTTAAACAACCCTTAGGTTAGAGGGGAGAATAAAGAATGTAAAACCTTGACAAACACACCCATAAACATGCCTGGAGAGAAGAAATAAAGATCCTATTACCGACAACTTCAGAGTCTTAGATCAAAAAGCCTGAGAAAAATAGTATAATAAATTTTCCTGCCAGCAAGGTCCACTTGCCAATCCCAATGGAAGAGAGGGGGTAAGGCTTGACCAAATAAGGTCACAAGCGAATTCGAACCTCTCTCTCCACTGATGTGATTGGGTGGACAAAGAAGAGACTCGAGGGAGAAACAGCCGATTGTCCAGAGTTCTACACACTTTTTCTCTCTCGCCTTAGCTGTCTGCATTTATTGCTTCTATCTTGGATTAATTACATTTTTATAAAGATTTAAAATATAAAAGAAGAAAGAATTTAAAAAAAGAAGAAAAGTAGAACAAAAAGTCTCTCTCGAGTATGTTTGTGGGCCAGCCATAGGATCCCTCCCTGTTATATAAAATTTTCTTTGTGTAATTAAGTTAGGAATTCGTTGGTTTATTAAGACAGTTTCGCTTCCTTTTCCATCTGTATACACATATATATATCTTTGTACACCTTTAAATTATATATCATTATTTTTATTAAGTTTAATAAATTTTTATTTGTTATTAATTTTTGCAATAAAAAGTGTTTTTTTTATTCCATTGAACTTCTAATCCTTAGGACTCTGAGCTTCACTTATCCACGCACCCGAATTTAAGTTCTTTTTGGCCAAAAATATCTAAAAACTCACGTTTGGTGTGAGCATGATCAGTCGTCACACCTGGTGTCAGGACAAATCTTAATTTAATTTATAATTTAATAGACCCCGGCCCCACAATATGTTCCATTAACATCAGTTAGTGTTGAGAGAAGCTTCTCATTTCTTCATTGGATTCTTGACAAAAGAAGAGAAGCTTGACAGCTGAGCATTTCGAAATGATAATGATATGCAACTTAGCAACATGAAGTTTATGTATATAAACTTCATGTTGCTAAGTTAGGATAGGTTAGGACTGGACGATAGTAAAACGTATGGAGGAACACAAGAGAGACATAGAGCAAGCAAAGCTTAACACATTGTTAACCTCAGAGGCTTATAATAAGGACATCAGTATAGATTGGAAGGAAGTTAAACAAATTAAGCCGGTGCCGGACCGCACACAACCAGTAGTGACTGAATCCATAGAAATATTAAAGAGGTCAGGAAAAGAAAAGCTTATTAACGATAGAGTAACCTGGGAACCTCTCTCAGCTTGTAAAGGATTTTTTACCTGTTCCTGTCGATGTTATGGAGACCACCATGTTTGAAGCCCGAACCGACGTAAAAGAAAAAAAAAAAAAATTTAAAAAGTTTTTATTTCGTTATGGATTAAGAAGATAATTATTGTTATGAAAAAAAAATTTTGTGGTTATTTAACTTAGTTATAATAATTCTTTAATGTTTGATGTATGGTTTATTTGTAATTACATTGAGTTATGTAAATTCAGACAATATAAGTAAGGTGGGGCGTTGATGAGAGACTGTTCGGCTGATATTGGCAAGTGTTGGTACTTTTATGGTGATGTGGATTGTCGTTTATGTAGTGTTGGTACTTTTATGGTGATGTGGATTGTCGTTTATGTAGTGTTGTGGCGTTATTCATGTTTGGTTTAAATGTTGTCCTTAGAGAACTGTATGTTAATTTTATGGTTAATTGAAGTATTAAGAGAAGTACCTTTTGAGTGGCCGAAATTATAATTGAATATTGTCTGAGGAAATTATTGATTAATAAATTCTTGTTGATTAACAAGTTAATTCAAGTAGTGATTAATGGAGTTTCATCTGTCTCATTCTGCTCAGGGATTTACGATGAACATCACATTGTCTGAGTGGGTAACGATAACCATACAACCGCCGGTTAGCGTGGGGACTGGGGTCCAGAACCCTACAAGCTTAGAAATACGTTATAGCTAATATGAAGACGAATGTATTAAAAGAATGAGAATTGTTATTAAGGCAGTGAGAGTTGTGCTAGATTAACGATATTTTTAATGTTTGGTAGTCTTTAATTTTTTGTTGTTTTTACTTGATGCTAAAAGAGAACTAAACTAAATTAGAAAAGCACATTAAGCAGTTGAGATTGTAAGAACAAACGATCGTTCTAGAACTGTTCTATTTGTCAATATTACCTGAAGATGGCTGTAATGAGCCGAAAACGTTTGTATTATTATTAAAAAAGTGTTTCTAAAGTTCTTCTCAACTGCTTAATGTGCTTTTCTAATTTAGTTTAGTAATTAGACATCTAATAGTAAGAGTTAAAGCAGTTTTCTTAGATTATATTTGCTAAAAGAGAACTTCCACTTAGATGAATAATCTTACAGTTCAAGCTAGCAATAATCAAAAGTGGAAAAACATACAAACTTAGAAGTGCTTTCAAGATCTTTAAAAACAGGAAATTATATTTATATTTATATATTAATTAATATGTTTTATAATTTGATGAAAATAAATAGAAAATATAATTATTTTTGTTTATTTTCATCAAATTAGATTGCTTTATGAATAATTTTCTTTCATAAAATAGAATTCAAAAGTTTTATTAATCTAGTATGATATACAATGCTGCCACAATATGATTTTGCACCTGGTGTAATAAAATTCTTTCGCATATTTTTCAATCAATACTTTTTTATTAAATACTAATATGCTAATAAAATAGAAATCATAATTTTTACTTTTTATTAAAAAAAATAAAATTATTTTATTAAAAATTTTATTAGATTTAGGTCTTATCAGTACCTTGTTAACTTGATGCCTGATGTGGGAGCACTACTTGCACCACCCTTGTAGTGCTGATGATATAGCCTACAAATCAAACTGTTCTAGACTTAGTTTGATTTATATTTATGAATGATATTCTTGCCTTTTTATTGCAATAAACAGATATAAAAAGAAGACTGCTATTTGTTATTTTAGTGCAGAATATTGTTTTAGATATTCAGTGGTAATGGGTGTTTTCCTTTCATATTCTGTTTAGCACCTTATTCACAAAATTCTACTAATTGCTTTGCCAAGAAGTAGGGTGTTCATGTATATGGGAAAAAGGGATGGTGTTTATGGCAAGATTTTAATTTATTGATTGGTCAAAAATTAGAAAATTAGAGTTCAATGAGGAGTTGACTGTATAAATTTATAATTATAGTCTTGAGGTAGATCAATGTGATTGTCATTACTAGTCTCCGGACAAATATTTTCTAAAAACCACAGAAATATTTATTTTTTTTATTTCATAAAAACTGGCAATATATTTTTTTAAACAAGCAGATATTTTGTAAATGTTTTTATTACTACCTTTTACTTAGTGGCATAAAAAATTAACTTAATGGAAGGTTACATAAACCAAATCAAAATCATCACAGCACTTCTTGCAGTACAGTATCAAAATATATTTATTAGCTTAAATATACGCAAATGTTTTTAATGTGTTTCACATCCTCTTCAGGCTTACAAAACATTAACAGAAATGGAACACTAATGTTTACAACGTTACTATAACAACCTTAATATTTTTAGCAATAGAACGTTTACTTATTCTATTACATTCCTACTGGTAACAATTTGAAATTTAAAAATATCACATTCTTCATAGAATCAAAATAAACTTCTTACAAATAATATACAAGTTTAAATATTACAATATGGATTACATTAAACTTAAGTAAAAACAATCTTACAGTTCAAGCTAGCATTAATCAAAAGTGGAAAAACATACAAACTTAGAAGCACTTTCGACTTTATTAAGTCATCTTCAGCTACATTTTACATATAAAAGATCGTAGAACATAAGAACGCTAAATAGAACAATTCAAAGTTTAAAATATACAAATGATAAAATGATAAAAAATACAATAAACATTAATTAAATTAACTTTAAGAACTAATAAAAGTTAACAGGCTTTTAAAATATTTAGAATAAAAATAAATAAAATAAAAACAAAAATACATGTAGATCCAGTTACAAAGGAAAGAAGTGAGCAAAATTAGTCCTAGAGAAACCATTGGTGTTGGTACGGTGGCCGGCAGATTGTCATTAATAACATAAGCTTTTTTCTTATAGGCAGTAATGACGAGGGCTTTGGCAATCTTAATATCTTCAGCTTTGTCTAACTGGCGAACTATGTTCACTTAAACGGGTGGAGAGTGACCTGGTAGTCCTGGTAGTGGCGGTGGCCGGCAGATTGTCATTAATAACATAAGCTTTTTCTTATAGGCAGCAATGACGAGGGCTTCGGTGATCTTAATATCTTCAGCTTTGTCTAACTGGCAAACTATGCATGCCTGCTCCCAATGTATATCCAGATCGTACTCATAAAAATGTTTAGCGAGGGCTGTAGAGAATGTAGCATTTTTTATATCATTCTGATGTTCACTTAAACGGGTGGAGCGCGACCTGGTAGTACTACCTATGTTCACTTTCTGTATGTCACGGTCCTTGTTATAAACAGGTATTACATATGTGCCCACCCTTTTTGAAGTTGGTAGTGGTGGTTTGGTATTTTTTAAGTTATGAAAAACAGTGCTTAACCGTGTAAATGGTAGAGATTTATTAGAATTCTTTAACTCATTGCATATGGGTTGCAAGGCTTTATGATAAGGTACAGGATGCAAAAAGGTTGGAAAAGGATGTTGTGAGCCCCTGGGAGATCTATTATCTATACGCATGTTGTTAATAATAGACCTATTAATATTGAAAACAAACGATTCGTCATAACCATGTACACAGCTTGATTAACTATAAAAAAATAGTCAGCTTGCTTACTAGCATCATCCGAACAATGTGTGTGTAGTCAGGATAAAAGAGAATGGATAGCTGCAACTTTATGGCTAAATGGGTCGTTAGACCATTTAGGGATGAAAACAGGTGTATACGTAGGTTTTCTAAAAACCGATGTGTGGAACCTCTTATCGGAAATGATAATATTAACATCTAAGAAATGTACATTATTAGCAGAATGCTGCTCTAAACTAATGCGCAACCCAAGGGGCTCATTATTTAACAAATCTAGAACAGAACTCATATTAGTTGAACCATTATAAATAAAAAATAAATCATCAATGTACCAACTAAAGAATTTAACATTATTATGTAAAGCTGAGGAGACCTGTTGTTCGCAATTCCTGACTACTAGTTCCGCTACAACTCCGGCCATAGAGCCTCCGACAGGGATTCCTCTAGTCTGTTTATAATAGCGATCCCCATAAAAGAAAAAGGAGTTATATAACAAGAGATTGGAAATGTCTCTTAACATAGCAGCCGAGACATTTAAATCAGATGTATGCTCCAAAAGGAAACGGTATAGACATAAACATGCTGGTTGAATTAAGATGGATGGGAATAAACTAATAAAGTCGGCAACTACCATGGTATCATCATCATTCAAAGTGTAAGAAGAGAGATGCTGGATAAACTGTGCAGAGGAGGATACCATGAGAAGGGTAAGAGCTTAAGAATCGGTTGCACCATGTCGCTAATTTCTTCTGGGTCAGGGATGATAGTCTTATCGACCATAGGGCGAATGGAAATCAGATGTTTATGAGTCTTGATATAAGCGTAGAACGACGAGCAAGCTGGGTTCGGCAAGAGCTTACAGTTCCAGCAAGAAGGGAAGTCTTTCTTACGCACTATGGCAACAAGGTGATTTTGTAACTTAGGTGTGGGATCATCAGATAAAAGTACAGCTCCAGATGTAGTTAAATAATCAGACAACATATTATCATAATCAACAGATGGCATGATGACGATTTTCTTTGTCTTGTCTTCACGCGTGCAAAGTAGATGGTTTTCTCTAAGCCAAAGTCTCGTGCGCTCTACTTTCAAATATGTTCTTCTTTGTTCTGCTCCATTACTAGTACACCTTTGGGTGTTAAAAGCATTAACAAAATTCGTTCGTAAACGCTGTCTATCCACTGGTTGAATATGCGTCAGAAGAGCTTCAATAGAAGGTGCCATATCAGGCAGTCGACGCGTCTTATTAACAGTACAAGATGGTCCCATGGTGAGTATATCTTGAACATAGGATGGGATCAGTAAATTGGTAATTATGGTTGTGACAAATGAAAGCGGGAGTCTATTAGACCTACGCTTTACTCGGTTTCTCAAGATCCATTTGAGCTTCTTAATATAGGTGGGTCGTAATTGTTGCTGGTATGGTCACTTCCAGAGATTGCTATATTTGGAATTTATATTTTCTGATTAGTTAGAGCAGAGGTGGACAAACCGCGGCCCTCGGAACTACTTAATGTAGCCATCCAACCAATAGCTATAATGCCAAAAATTTTATCGATAAATAAAATGAATATAAAAAAATATCAAATCTGTTCTATATCTCAAGATATAGTTTATATAACCTGACCTTTCATAATTTCATGGTGTTTGTATTTAATATTTGCGCAATTTCCTAAACAGTTATGTCTTTAATTATGTTTCAAATTTAAAATGATTAAATTATAATTTTAATTATAAGAATTTTGACTCCGCTGAGCTTCTATGAAAACAGCATTACACTTTTTTCGGACTGCTGGCATTATTCAAATCCATGATTAATATAATGGCCAATGAAAGCTGATCTAAGAAAATTGGCTTAATTTTAACATGTCACCCTTTTATAATATCTTAGTCAACAAATGCAATCCTTAGGATCTTTCTATTTTGGGTACATAATTTCTAAGAGAATTTTATCACCTCAGACAGTTATTAGATGGAAGGTGGGATTTTGGGAGTATTTTTTGCTATTTTGTTTTACGCTTCTTTCCAGTCAGATAAATTATTAAACGGCAGAATGATTTCCAACCAGGGCTACACCCATACCTGTGGAGGAGGGTTAGATGGTGAAGGATAGAGATTGCTGGGAAAGTGCAGCCCTAAGTTATATTTCATTGATGCAATATGGCTCTTTCTCCCTAAAGTTTGCCCACCCAAGTTAAAGTCATACCAAACTCTTACACTAAGAACTTCCTATATTATAGCTATACTAGTATGATCATAGCAAAAACTATATAATGCATATGAAATATTTTTTATAAAATAATTTAATAGGTCACTTCTAAATGAAGTTGACATCTTTCTGGTATAAGGTTCTTTTATTAGATTTACACATTCTTCAAAATTGTTTTTTAATACACCAATAGCAGCAATAAAGATATATTTTTTGTTCAATAAGGTTTTGTACACATTAACTTTTTGTGCATTGCAGTTTTACCATTGGGTTTTTGTCTAAAAACACTTCAAAACAGCTCTTTAGCAAGAAAAAAGTTTATTGTGGCAAAACGTTTTCGAACCAAGAGTGGTTCCTCTTCAGTGCCATTTGCGGAAATGGCACTGAAGAGGAACCACTCTTGGTTCGAAAACGTTTTGCCACAATAAACTTTTTTCTTGCTAAAGAGCTGTTTTGAAGTGTTTTTAGACAAAAACCCAATGGTAAAACTGCAATGCACAAAAAGTTAATGTGTACAAAACCTTATTGAACAAAAAATATATCTTTATTGCTGCCACAAAGCACAATAGATGGGGCAGAGTCCCTTAGATGCCATATCTTTAGGGGCGGGTTAAATAATCAGACAACATATTATCATAATCAACAGCTGGCACGATGAAGATTTTCTTTGTCTTGTCTTTACGCGTGCAAAATAGATGGTTTTCTCTAAGCCAAAGTCTCGTGCGCTCTACTTTCAAATATGTTCTTCTTTGTTCTGCTCCATTACTAGTACACCTTTGGGTGTTAAAAGAATTAACAAAATTCGTTCGTAAACACTGTCTATCTACTGGTTGGATATGCATCAGAAGAGCTTCAATAGAAGGTGCCATATCAGGCAGTCGACGCATCTTATTAACAGTACAAGATGGTCCCATGGTGAGTATATCTTGAACATAGGATGGGATTGGTAAATCGGTAGTTATGGTTGCGACAAACGAAAGCGGGAGTCTATTAGGCCTACGCTTTACTTTGTTCCTCAAGATCCATTTGAGCTTCTTAATATAGGTGGGTCGTAATCGGATTCTTAACTCTAAGTCTTGGATCTGGGATTCTGATGTATTAGATTCTAGAAGAGAGATATGTATATTGCTACAGTGACGTTGCATTCTACATCTGGTAGATATAGTACATATGATAGATATAGTAGATATAGTACCTACATCTGGTATCGGAGATGGCAAAGTTTAGACATCTTCTCTTGACTTGTCTTACTATAGTAGAGCTATTGATTGGCAAGCGAATATGGTATATACTCATCGGAAAGACCGAATTAATACGGCACTGTTCTAAAAACAATAAAGATTCTTGCGTTTGAATTAACTTCTTCCTTTGATTGAGAAAATTGGGAATGACATGTCAATAGCTGGCTCAGCTTAAATTCAACATTAAAAGAGATCCGAGACTTAGAGTTAAGAATCCAAGCGATACCAGCAACAATTACGACCCACCTATATTAAGAAGCTCAAATGGATCTTGAGAAACCGAGTAAAGCGTAGGTCTAATAGACTCCCGCTTTCATTTGTCACAACCATAATTACCAATTTACTGATCCCATCCTATGTTCAAGATATACTCACCATGGGACCATCTTGTACTGTTAATAAGACGCGTCGACTGCCTGATATGGCACCTTCTATTGAAGCTCTTCTGACGCATATTCAACCAGTGGATAGACAGCGTTTACGAACGAATTTTGTTAATGCTTTTAACACCCAAAGGTGTACTAGTAATGGAGCAGAACAAAGAAGAACATATTTGAAAGTAGAGCGCACGAGACTTTGGCTTAGAGAAAACCATCTACTTTGCACGCGTGAAGACAAGACAAAGAAAATCGTCATCATGCCATCTGTTGATTATGATAATATGTTGTCTGATTATTTAACTACATCTGGAGCTGTACTTTTATCTGATGATCCCACACCTAAGTTACAAAATCACCTTGTTGCCATAGTGCGTAAGAAAGACTTCCCTTCTTGCTGGAACTGTAAGCTCTTGCCGAACCCAGCTTGCTCGTCGTTCTACGCTTATATCAAGACTCATAAACATCTGATTTCCATTCGCCCTATGGTCGATAAGACTATCATCCCTGACCCAGAAGAAATTAGCGACATGGTGCAACCGATTCTTAAGCTCTTACCCTTCTCATGGTATCCTCCTCTGCACAGTTTATCCAGCATCTCTCTTCTTACACTTTGAATGATGATGATACCATGGTAGTTGCCGACTTTATTAGTTTATTCCCATCCATCTTAATTCAACCAGCATGTTTATGTCTATACCGTTTCCTTTTGGAGCATACATCTGGTTTAAATGTCTCGGCTGCTATGTTAAGAGACATTTCCAATCTCTTGTTATATAACTCCTTTTTCTTTTATGGGGATCGCTATTATAAACAGACTAGAGGAATCCCTGTCGGAGGCTCTATGGCCGGAGTTGTAGCGGAACTAGTAGTCAGGAATTGCGAACAACAGGTCTCCTCAGCTTTACATAATAATGTTAAATTCTTTAGTTGGTACATTGATGATTTATTTTTTATTTATAATGGTTCAACTAATATGAGTTCTGTTCTAGATTTGTTAAAAGTCTAGTCCTAAGCTACTAACACAATAACATTTTATTTAATTTAAAAAACAAAAAATAAATAAATAAATAAAAAAACAAAACTTATTAGTTTTAGGTATTAACATAGTTGTAAGTCTATTACTAACTTATTTTAAGTTCCCTTTTCTCATACTTTCTAGATATATTACTAACACAGTTCTAGGTTTCGAATAACATAGTACTTAATTTTTCTACTAACATAGTTCTAAGCTTCTACCTAACATGAAATGGGTTGGGTTACTTTCACACATTGGAAAGGTT
>AYEL01085501.1:0-60236 GCA_000484575.1 Olivierus martensii | reverse complement strand
AAATGCATTATTAAGAGCATTAGAATCTGGTCAATGTGGAGGTGCTGGCCTAGATGTTTATATAGAGGTTAGTTATTTTAATTTGCTTTTTAAAAATTGATATAAATAAATTTTGTTCGATATAATTATTAAAAAATCATTGAATAAATTATATTTACAGTATAAACAGCTCTTGCTATAACTAACTAGAATACAGTAAAAAGCTCTATTTGCAAGGTACAAACACTTTTTATTAATCTAAAACATTTTCGGACTAGGTTATAGTCCAACATCAGTAGAAACGTTACTTAATATATTCTCTCATAACAGAGAATATGTTAAGTAACGTTTCTACTGATGTTGGACTATAACCTAGTCCGAAAACGTTTTAGATTAATAAAAAGTGTTTGTACCTTGCAAATAGAGCTTTTTACTGTATTCTAGTTAGTTATAGCAAGAGCTGTTTATACTGTAAATATAATTTATTCAATGATTTTTTAATAATTATATCGAACAAAATTTATTTATATCAATTTTTAAAAAGCAAATTAAAATAACTAACCTCTATATAAACATCTAGGCCAGCACCTCCACATTGACCAGATTCTAATGCTCTTAATAATGCATTTTCATCAATTATTCCACCTCTTGCACAATTGACAATATGTACACCTTTCTTGCATTTTGCAAATATATTATCATTGATTAAATCTATAAATATAAAACAATAAAAAAAAGAAAACATTATGTGATAAAATATAAGATATTTATAAAGTTTCTTCACTTATGATAAATTTTTATTGATAATTTATTAAAAAGTATAATTTTAATAAATGAAAAAAATTATTAAAGAAAAAGATTAATCAATGGAAAACAATCAATTATTTAAAATAATATTTTATCTAAAAATATTGCAAGTTCTGTATCTTTATGGATAATAACTTTTTAAACAAAATTTTATTTTTTATGAATGATTTTCATAAGATAAAAAGTTTATATTCTTATGTTTTTATATAATTTTTAGAAAAATAGGTATAATATTTTATGCATAAAATTGTTAAATAAGAGAAAATTTCTTACAAATTAAATTTTAAATAAGAGAGAAAATTATATTTAAAGAAATTTAATACAAAGAAAATTTAAATAAATGGCTTTAAAAATATATGACATTAATTGACACTTATTTAGATAAAATATTTTTATTTATTATACAATATCTTATGGAAAAACAACAATTTCCAAATATCATATAAATAAATATTTAATTTATGTACAGTAATACTCCAACTTATGTGAACTCAGAGTTATGCAGTTTTTGATTTTTTCGTTTGGCAATACTGCTGCAAGCTATCTTGCTGTAATACACATTGGACGCATTTCACACGAACTCTACGTGCACGATTACGATTCTACTATTGACAAAAGTTAAGATTGTTTTGTTATACGTTTTCTAAATCCTTAAAAACTATGTCATCCAAACAAAGTAAATCTGATTCTCCTGCACCTAGTAAGAAAAGAAAAACGATATCTTTGGAATGTAAACTTAACATCAGGGTGGGCAACCTTTTTTTGTAGGAGGCCATATAGAAAAATTTACGGTTAAAAAGTATAATTTTAATAAATTATAAAAATTATTAAAGAAAAAGATTAATCAATGGAAAACAATCAATTATTTAAAATAATATTTTATCTAAAAATATTGCAAGTTCTGTATCTTTATGGATAATAACTTTTTAAACAAAATTTTATTTTTTATGAATGATTTTCATAAGATAAAAAGTTTATATTCTTATGTTTTTATATAATTTTTAGAAAAATAGGTATAATATTTTATGCATAAAATTGTTAAATAAGAGAAAATTTCTTACAAATTAAATTTTAAATAAGAGAGAAAATTATATTTAAAGAAATTTAATACAAAGAAAATTTAAATAAATGGCTTTAAAAATATATGACATTAATTGACACTTATTTAGATAAAATATTTTTATTTATTATACAATATCTTATGGAAAAACAACAATTTCCAAATATCATATAAATAAATATTTAATTTATGTACAGTAATACTCCAACATATGTGAACTCAGAGTTATGCAGTTTTTGATTTTTTCGTTTGGCAATACTGCTGCAAGCTATCTTGCTGTAATACACATTGGACGCATTTCACACGAACTCTACGTGCACGATTACGATTCTACTATAATCTTTTAAAATTATGATGGATAAATTTGATATCGCGAATTTACTGTATATATATATATATATATATGTAAGTCCAGATCCGATGAGTCGAATATTCGTTTGTGTCGAAGTTTGTATGCAGTCCTAGTCCAGTAATGCGAAAGCAATGTTAAATTTTCTCCTTAAATCGAAGTTTTCCACGTAGAGTTCTTGGAATTTTTGTTATATCATTGCGAAAATTTAAAACAAAAACTCCAGTTTCTTTCTCGCATTTCTGTGATTGATCAAAAATAACAACTACCTGCTGGAAGAGTATTCACGATGTTCTAAACCAGGGGTGGGCAACTTTTTTTTGTATATTACTATCCGTTAGTCTAAGCTAGGGATGGGCAACTTTTTTTGTAGAGGAAAAATAATAATTTATAGCAGCGGTCGGCAACCTTTTTTTGTAAGGAGCTGTATGAAAAATTTATGGTGGGCCACGGGCCAAAACAAAAACAATTGATAATAGAAAATTTATGGTGGGCCACGGGCCAAAACAGAAACAATTGATGATAATATATTTATTTAAAAATGAGAAGGTACAGATATGTAAGTATACATAGCGTTGGTATTACACACAGTATAATAAAATAATATAGTGTTGCAACTCTAATGAAAAACTTGGGATTGCCTTTCTTTTGCAAGAAGTTCAATATTTGGTGAAAGTGATGTTGCTACACGTAAGGTGCTTTCCAAATTAGTATCAATAATACTTGATCTGTTTTTTGGTTTCGTGAAATTCATTTTCGAAAAAATTGCTCACAGCAATAAGTACTGCTGAAGAGGGACATCATTTTACATATAAAATTAATTAGATTTGGATATTTATCTTTGGAAACATCTCACATAAAAATCTTGCAGAGGTACCTCATGAAACAGACTTTTCAAAACATCATCTGCCTGGAGTTCAAGTAATTCCATTTGAAGCAACAATTTTACTTGTTCTGTGTCCACATTGAAAGGTATCATGAATATTTGGAACTGAAGTTCACGTGAACAGAAATCCTCAAATCTGGATACAAATTCTGTATTTAATGAAGATAGTTCCTGTGCAAGGGCATTCTTATCGAAATTTTTATGGGCTGCTAGAGTGGGAAAATGATATGTATTTCCTGCACGAATCTGATTTTCCCACAATCGAAGTTTGCTTTGAAAAGATTTTACATGGGTGAATAGCTCATGGGCAAGTTGTCCTGGTTTTTGCATATTTGTATTAAGCTCGTTCAAGTAGCTGGTGACAACAACCAAAAATGCAAAATCAGATAACCATGCATCATCTCTCAAAGGTTCGACTAGTACGGATTTGCCCTTCATATCCATAAAAATTTGCACTTCTCCTCTTAACTCATTAAATCTCGCTTCACATTTTGCCCTTACTGAGCCAGCGAACTTCACAATGAAAAACGAGGTCTCCATATTCTGATTCCAAGTCCTGCAGGAATTGCTGGAACTGCCAGGTCTCCATATTCCGATTCCAAGTCCTGCAGGAATTGCTGGAACTGCCAGTGATTTAAACTTCTCAATTTAATAAAATTTACACACAAAACAACTGTCTCAATTACGTGCATGAATTTTAATGATTTAACACAGAGGTTTTCTTGATGAATGATACAGTAAAATGCAAACATATTATTAATGTCAATATTTCTCTTTGATAATTCTGATTTTATTTTACCTACCACTCTCACATTTTTCCTTATCATCATGGGAGCTCCATCTGTAGTGACACCGCTTAACTTTGCTCAGTCCAGTCTAAAAGTACTAAAAACATTAACAATTTCTTCAAAAATATCTTCCCCCTTTGTAGTGTCTTTCATGGTTCGAAATGCGAGCAAATCTTCTGTTATTTTCAAATTTTGGTCAACTGCATAAATAAAAATTGCTAGTTGCACTGTATCAGTAATATCAGTGCTTTTGTCCAATGCTATGGAAAATGCTATACATTTTTCCATTACTTCGCCAAATGCTATTTTTTATTATTTATAACAGAAATATATAAGAAAACATGAAAAAATTTTGTAGATAAATTTCATTTGAAATGTGTATTTTTTTTAGATGAAATCAAAAGTACAATTATATAAATGAATTATGTATCTTATTTAATAATATAAAAATTCTCAATTTTTAAGCTCAATTACTGCCCCTCCTGTACCTAGTGATAAATGCATCATTGGATATATGTAATTTACAAAGATTTTCAAACATAGCAGTTTATATCACTTGAGGCCTCTAGGAACTAAATGATTTTGAGGTCATATCATAAATTAAATAATAAAATTAAAAATAATTTCAATCTTTTATATGTATTGTATATTTTTTAATTAATTTTTAAACAATTTTTTTTTCTAGATTTTAATTTGGTAAATGAATCAATTATTTCTTTGAAATCAAAATATAAAACAATAAAAGAAAAAGAATTTATTATTAAAAATTTTTATTATTTGGAGATCCTAAAATTAGGAATCCCAGCTGCATGCATATATAGCTCCTTTGTTGCCATTCAGCAATTTGAGGAACTAGATAAATGCCATATAGATCCTCATCAGTTTACAACTCATAGAATACGAAGATTTCAATGTAACAGAACGTACATTTGAATATAAATATACATTTTAATTGTTTGCATATTATTTCATTCATACTATTTATTTTAAAAATATATATTAAAATTTAACATTTTACTCAGTAAAGTTATTAGTTATTATATATATTCTTCTTTATATATGATTGCAAGGTCAATAACTAGCTTCTGTGAGTCCCTGGACTCAAATCTGTATAGTCCATGCTTGTATCTGGCCCTGGTCCTACTGTATTTATTTTTAAATATAAAAAAACATTATCAATTTTTTCAAATTTTTTTTCTTCCTTAAGAGCTGCTATAGACTAATAGTCCCCAAAGTATAGTGCATGAATCCCTAGGGATGCATAAGAAATTTTTTGGGTGCATGTTTTTGGCTTGTCATAATACATGTCTGTTATATAATGTATATGCTATTATTATTATTGATGAAAGAGGGTGAATGCTGTTTTTCTTTATTGATTATTGAAGTTGGTGGTTAAAAAGTTTGGGGCCCATTACTACAGATTTTTAATTTGTAATTCTCAAAGTAATGATTAAATCAAATAAGTAGTTCTTGAAAGATTAATTACTTAAATATTTGGGGAACTTGACAGAATTTATTAATTAATTAAAAATATTATTTCAAAAGTAAATTAAATTAAAATAAAACATAGAAGACCCACAAGCAAATCAGTTATAGCAGAGGAAACTTTGCTGAAACTGATAGGAATGGAAAGCTGACCAGCATGTGATCACTGAAAGTACAGATTCTTATTTTTATCAGCTGTAAAATTTAATTATTGCTCTATACTTGTCAAATGATCAGAATTCTTAAGAGACTATATAAATTGCTTAATTAGAATTATCAAGAATAACTACATTTTCATTTGATTAGATAACTAGAATAATAGAAACTTCTTCACAATATCTATTAAATTTACAATCCTACTATTTGTGGAATACCTGGTAATTAATAGTTTTGTATATCTAAATATGAAGATATACAAAACTATAGTTTTGTATATCTAAATATTATATACACTTGCATATAATATTCTCAATACCTCTATTGTTATATTACTTGCTTAATTTAAATTTAAAAAACAAAAAATAAAAAAAAATTGTAGGCCATTAGTTCAGATTTCAGATACACATTATTATTTAATTTGGAAAAATATACTAAGAACAAAATAAACATTACCAACTCCTGTTTCAATATTAAAACAAAGATGAATTAATCTGTAAACTAATGTCCTTCCCAATCAATCATATATATAGATTAGCCAGCTGAAATATTACATTTATGTATATACAGTTATTACTATAAAATTATCATTTTTAACAATAATTAATTTCTTTGAATCATAATAAAATAAATATGAAAGATTTTCCTATATTATATTTAACAAATATTAAATATATAATTGTAATTATGATAAACTTATGTATTGTATTTGCTAAAATATAATCATCATCATCATCAGGGACTTTCAGAAAAAATGTGAGGCCTGGGGCAACTAATATTTTTGAAGCTCCACAAAAAAAAAAGACAAAATTGACAAATATACAGTGGTAAGTGTACAATAAAAGTGAAAACATTGATAGATAACTTTAAATTTTGACAAACAATGAAGCTCTAACAGTATAAAAATATACAAATATATTTTTCTAACATATTGAGTTATAAATTAGGCCCCTAAAATCATGAGGCTTGGAGCAGCCACCCCTCTTGCCAGGGTTGCAGAGTTGGATGGCAAATGATCTGACTCTGACTCCCTAAAATTTGTAAGGTCTGACTCCGACTCCAGGCAGTTTAAAATTCCGACTCTGACTCTAACTCCACCCAAAAACCTCCGACTCCATAACCCTGCCTCTTGCCCCTCTCTCTGATAGCCACTGATTATTATTAATTATACTTTTGATTATTTTTGTTATACAATTTTAATTTCATACCTTCAATATAGTTGAATCTCATTACCATCAAATAAGTGAGATTCTACTATAATATATTAATATATATTATAAATAGAATCTCACTTAATATTATATAACTTTTGATACATATCTCAGATAAGTATAATAATTATTTTATTAATTAAAATAAGCTTATAAATTTTATAATTTAAATTAAAAAAAAAATATGAAACTGATACAAAAATGATAAACAGAACAATAAGTGACTTAGAAAGTGAATAGAAATATTTTCTCAAAAGTACTTTCAAGTAATGCTTATTGTCAGTTCATTACAAAGAGTTACCTAGCTTACTTAGGATCTAAATATGTAGATTTAATTTAAACTCTCTATTCAATTTCATTTTAAGTATTAATTATTTTATTTTATTAAAGAATCTTATCTAGAGTATCTCTTATAAAAATAGTTTATCTTAAGGCATGTTTTAGTCCGACAAAGCTAACATTTCATGAGTGCCTACAATGTTTGTCATGCTGCATTCTAATTTGCTTAAGAAAATCAACAAAATCACAACAAGCACTTGAAGCAGGATAAATACACTACTTTATTATTAGATATACAGTGAAACCCCGCTCATGCGTTCCCGTATCGTACGACTTTCCCACTTTAAACGTCTATTTTCGGAAGTCCGAGCATTTTCCTATATATGCAATGTAAAACTTTCCCTCTTCCTACGTTTTAATTATATAACTTTTTTATTATGACTTCCTATACATGCAATGTAAAACTTTCCCTCTTCCTACGTTTTAATTATATAACTTTTTTATTATGACGTCATCAGAGTTCCCGTTTCGTGCGTTTTCCCGGCTCGTTCGACTTTTCGGGCCGGTCCCTGAAAAGTTTCAAAATCGGGGTTTCACTGTATTTCTAATTTGCTTGTTTATAGTTAGTATTATATAAACAAGAGTAAAATTTAAATGCCTCAATAAAAAATTCAACATTGCTATTTGAACCAAGGACCTTCTTGATTTGAACACACTGCCATTTTGTATCAGATCACAAAGTATCATGTTATAACTACAATGTTGAAATCTAGAACGAGTTCTAGGTTGTCAACTTTGTGTCGGTTACACTGCATTATGAATAACATTGGAGTATGAATTGTTTCTAATCTCGACGTTGCTGATGAGTGTTTCCGCCATGCCAGACAATAAACAAGCCTTTATTCTGATTTAAAAATATAATAAATTCTAAAGATTTATATAATAGTCAAAATATCATCATATTAGGATTTAAATTATAAATATTTAAATGTAGATAAAATATGCAATACAGGTCAACCCCAGTTTATGAGAATAAAGTGCTTTTGGAAAAGCTCATAAATCAAAGACTAAATTACCATTAACTTAAATGGAAAATATTATAATACATTTCTGAGCCCCAAAAATGTCACTCATTTTTCATTAAAATATTCTGACATACCATTTATAGTTACATAAACAGCAGAAAAATTACATCAGTAATTAGCATTAATTTTCATAATGCAATCTGAAAAAAGAAGTTTTCTTAAAGAAGTTCTTAACAAATATGCTGATTATGGCATAGAAGTTAGTGCACTCCATAGTAAAGTTGTTTTTTATAAACTGAAGGATATGAGTTCAATTCCAAGTCCCATACTTCCATATTTCATCTTGAAGATCTGTTGGTTGACCCAATCATGGTGTAGGCAATCTGTAATAGGACCTGGAATAACCTTAATAACCTTGCTGTTTAATAATCTCTGATTGGAAAGCAGCATAAAAATTAAAAAAGAAAAAGTGTTCTCAATAAAAGTTGATACTTGCTATATTGTTTATTAATTTCTATAAAATATTCTTTGCATAAGAATAATAGACATAACAATTCATTTTGAACATTCTTAAAAATTACTGATATAAAATGTTTTTTTCTCTTATTTTTTCTGCTTTTCATCCTATTACCCATTGACCAGATGGTTGTATGATAAAGCATTTGCTTACTACTTTGGAAAATCTGGATCCCACATCTTCAGATTTTCAAGAGCAGTTCAGCCCTGGCCTGCTGAACTCTATCTTTCAAGCTTTTGGTGACCCCATCTAGAGTGTTGGCCAGTCGATGATGATGAGTTGTAAAATGATCTCTGCCAGATATTATATATTTCAAGTGCAACAAGGCAGCTTAACAAAAATTAAATTAATCATTCTACTGGCCATCTATATCTCCATAAATAGATGGAACATACCAATATTAACCACAAGCCATTTACACTTGTAACAGAGTGAGGCATCAGTTGAAGGATTTAGTTCAATGAACCAGAATCCTTTCTGAAAAAATATGGATTGCAGATCCATAAATGAATCTGAAACTTCAGATTATAAAATAAAGCCATATCACAGTACATCCAATTAACACTGGAGAGGTGAACTGAACTGTGTAAGACTGACGGCTAAACCAGAACTTTTATAAATTTTGAAAACTGTGATCTAGATTCAATTCTAGTTCTATGTGCAAATAGCCAAAACCATTTCATGTGACAAATCCAGTTGTGACTGCATTTTGTACTGAAATTTGACAGAATACATTCCACATATAAAATAAAACACTGCACAAATTTTAAATAAATATATTGAAATATTTCAAAATTTTGAACTGTTCTATGAAAATCATTTGTGTAATGTCTCTGTTATCATTTTCATCCTTTATGTATTACTTCACATTAATAAGGAGTGCTTTATTCTGTTTGAAACTTTCACTCATTATAAATTTTTTGTAAAAAGAAGGTAAAGGCATACAGATCAAATTTTGGTACAAATTGTATTTGTTCATAAAATCAGGATCTCATAAACTGGACCTGAATTGTATATATAAAAAAACTTAATGCTTTTCTAAAAAGAAAATATTTAAAATATTTTGATTACCTATTTTTTTCCCATATTTAAAAAATGATTTAATTGTCTTTTGATAAGTTATCTGTAATTTTCCTTTATCCCCAGTTTCAAATGGATTTAAAATAGCTGGTGAGCTAATGTTTTCATTTATTCTTGTTTGCAATGGAGAAGAATTGCCTTCACTTCTATTTAACTGTAGAGATTTTTGAACTTGAGGATCAATAAACTGCAAGGAAGTAATTACATTTAATGTTAACTGAGTAATGTTCAGAAAATAATTAATGTAAATATTTAGCTTACAGTATAAACAGCTCTTGCTATAACTAACTTAAACACAGTAAAAAGCTCTATTTTGCAAGGCACAAACACTTTTTATTAATCTAAAACATTTTCGGACTAGGTTATAGTCCAACATCAGTACAAATGTTACTTAACATTCTTCTAAAGTTATAAGGAGCCTTTAAAATTAGACATAGCTGATTTGAATTTTTAGGGGCCCTTGCTCGTCCTAGGGCCCCTAAAAATGCAAATCCGGCTCTGCCTTTATGCTATCTAGAGATTAAATGGTTTCTGGATCAACAAAAATGTTGCCTTGTCATGGCTTTGAGGCTTGTTATGAAAATATCATTCTTTGGATTATTTTCATCAACCAAGAACACACAGAAAACTTTTCATATTACTCTGTCAAGTAATAGCTAGTAATATGAAAAGTTTTTATGATTTGCAAAGAAGAGTGATAAGAAAAAAAATAAATGAACATTTGGTAAACAGCTCATAAACAAATAATCTGATGATAAAGTGTAGATTATAGTCAGCATACATATGTAATTTGGACTACTTTCAAAATTCTTTATCTTATAATAAATTATTAAGTAAAAACTGAAGTTCATAACCTATTGAAAAGTTGGAATAATTATAGAAAAATGACGTTTATTCTAGATAAAAAAAAATAATTTGATGCATGAAGTATCATATTTTCCTGTCTTCTTCAATAGGAACTTTTTGAACAAAAACACAATTACTGAAATTAATATAACTTAATGTATTCTAATGTCAAACTTTATTTCTAATTATTTTTTGTGATGTAGATAATGGAATTTTTTTTTTTACAAAAAGAACTTCAAGTTATTTGAATAAAAAAACTCAAATAAAATAGTTATTTGAACAGATTTAGAGAATAACTTTTTCAAATAAAATAATTTAAAATTTTAAAATTCCTTAAAATATGAAACTACTAATGAGAAATTCTGAATAAAACAAATATTGCACATGCTAAATATCATGATGATACAAAACTAATTCTTGATATATTAATGCAATAAAAGTTTAATAAATATTTCCTAAAGCAATTTTTAATTAAATAAAACCTCATCTACGTGACAAATTCAGAAAAATCATTTTATCAATTGGAATTTAATATTTTTTATCATAAATTTTATTTCATTATAAAAGATATTTCAATTTGTTACATTCAATAACAAATTATTTTTGGTGTTTACAAATAAATAAATTTTAATTTCTCATCAAAGATTCCTTTGTAAAGGATTTAAAACCTCTATTAACAAAAATAAACTATTACATTACTGTATATTATAAAATTATAGTATACTATAGAATTTGAGTATAATTTAAAACCTCTATTCACAAAAATAAACTATTACATTACTGTATATTATAAAATTATAGTATACTATAGAATTTGAGTATAATTTATAATGGTATATTAATACTCCTTCTTACAGAGCTGCAAAAATACTGTAACTACATTACTATAGTATTGTGATCAGGAATTTTGTCACTTAAAGTGAAATGATGAAATGGCATTCTTCATAGCAGGAACAAGTTTATACATAAACTAGATAAGTTATAGTTTAGGGCCTCACATTATAAGAGGCCTTGCACTTTATTAAAAAAAAATAACAAACGCATTTGAGTGGACTTCTAAAACACTATAGCTTAGGGGCCATAGTATGCATAAATCCAGCCCTACTTTTAGATAGTTTCATTGAAAGAGAATTTTTCCAAACCAGAAGCAGCAATTGTAGTTTAAGAGTTTCATTCCTACTTCTTTTATTATTGCTGAATATTATTTTTATAAGGTAGTTAGGATTACTGAATCATCTATTTATCTTAGATTATTCATAGTAATTGCATTTATCTTTATACTTTTGTATTCTTTCTCTAAAACTTAATTGTTTCTGAAATTTATGTTAAAAAGAAATGAAGGCAGATATACTTTTATGGGATCTTTTTATTTCAGTATAATCCTATTGCTTTCTCATTTTGATTTTTATTTCAATAAATAACTTTTTAAATATTTCTATTATTGTATAATATTATTGTATAATATATAATGATAAAATAACTTTTATCATTATATATTATATCATTATATAACTTTCATTATTATATAGGTTATTAAGTTTTACATAGTATATGCATATAGTATAGATACAGCTGATGAGGGTTGGATAGACTGGAAACGTTTCTGTGACTGTATAATAACTACAATAAAGACATTTATATCCTACCTAAGTGCTAGAAAAAAAGAATTACAGTTTTTGATTTTATTCTGTGGAATACTTTACATATATATATATATTTGAAAAGCAAGCAAGCATTAATTGGATTTAAGAACTAATATTATGTGTTTCAACAGCATTGCAATTATACAAATGAATTGCATTTATTGAATTTAATATCCATTCAGAAATTAATTAATTACTTTATAGTATTTACATTGTAATATCTTATTTTTGATATGCTGGAATATTTTAAAAATAATTGATTTGATATATAAAAACATTTTATATTTGTATTATATAATGAAGTATTTATATCTAATATAAACACAATTCCACTTTTGCATTTCAATCTTAATTCAAATTGATAACTGAATACAGCTTTTATTTAACTAACTCTTATCTTTAAATAATTAGATCATAGAATCATAAAGAAGGAACATAGACTCCATGAAGGATTAAAACAGGCTCTTAAAATACTTGAGCTTATTGAATACTGTTACAAGATAATGATAATTTATTCAATTAATTGCAAATTTTAATATTTGAGACTATTATTATTAATTCTAACACTTAATATTGAAAATACTGTTTAATGAAAAATTTATTTGTTGGAACATCTTGAAACAATTGCAATATTATGTTATAAAATTTAATTTCCATTGAATATGGAATTTGAATCAACTTAAACACAGTAAAAAGCTCTATTTTGCAAGGCACAAACACTTTTTATTAATCTAAAACATTTTCGGACTAGGTTATAGTCCAACATCAGTAGAAATGTCTATTGTATACTGGAAACGTTTCTGTGACTGTATAATAACTACAATAAAGACATTTATATCCTACCTAAATTCTTTTTTTCTAGCACTTAACTTTTATCATTTATTTATTTCTCATATCTGTCCTATTATTATTTATAATTAAAAATAAATAACTAACTATATACATTAATATATGAACATGCAATAGAAATATTAAGGGTAAGAATGAATAAGAAAAATTTTAATATGAATCCAAAAATATAATTTATTCTAACTTGAACACAGTAAGAAGCTCTATTTGCAACGTACAAACACTTTTTATTAATCTAAAACGTTTTCGGACTAGGTTATAGTCCAACATCAGTAGAAACGTTACTTAATATATTCTCTCATAACGTTTTAGATTAATAAAAAATGTTTGTGCCTTGCAACTAGAGCTTTTTACTGTGTTCCAGTAAATATTTAGATTCATTGTAATAAAACAAATTGCAAAGTCTTAAGAAACTTTGATGCTGAATATAGTTTTTAGAAAAAACATACCGTATATAAGCTGACCCCCGACTTCGGAATTTGAAAATCGGTAAAAATGCATAACCCATATATAAGCCTACCCCCTGACTTTAGCACTTAAAATTTGGCATAACCCGTGTATAAGCCTACCCCCTGACTTTAGCACTTAAAATTCAATAAAATTTCGAAAACGATAAATTGAATGATCTTTGATTTTTAGTTACCGATATATTAATGCAATTTGCCAAAATAAAATATTTTATTGTAACTTTAAATATACATATAAAATAAATTATTATATTGAATCCAAAAGCAGGAGCAGCTAAAAACACGTCTGCACTCAACCACAGACAAGCAGAGACCTGTTTTTCTAGTTTGTTATCAATGAGAACCATCTAAAAATTCACAAATTGTTGATCTCTGATTAGCAATTTGAGCAAACATTGGAGATAACTACCGTATATACTCGTGTATAAGACTCCAACCTGCATTTATATAAGTGCATCAGATAGGCGACACCGCGCTGCCTGATGCGCCACGACACGGAAATTCTTGAGAAAAATCGGTAAAAATGCGTAACCCATGTATAAGCCTACCCCCAGACTTTAGTACTTAAAAAATTCGATAAAAATCCTGCATTTATATAAGTGCATCAGATAGGCGACACCGCGCTGCCTGATGCGCCACGACACGGAAATTCTTGAGCAGAAACTCCTACATGGAATCTTTCCGAAACTACAAAACCTCCATCAAAACTGCCCGCACTAAAGCATGGAAGGAATTCTGCTCTAAACAGTCAAGCCCCTGGTCTGATCCCTTCTACATTATCAAGAATAAAAAGAAAAGTACAACTCTTCCCTCTTCTATTGTTCAACCCAATGGTAGCCACTGCCATGATATCTCTGAAAACATCCGACTCATTCTTCAGCACCACTTTCCGGATGATAACAACGTTTCGGACTCCCCTGAACAATCTTCTACCAGACTTTTCGCTTCCATTCCACCGAATACAGACAACGACAGAAACTTCACTTTCAATGAAATCTACAAAGCCATCATGCAAATTAATGTCAAGAAGTCACCTGGTCTTGACCATATCACTGGCGAGATGGTCATCAACACCTTTTTGGCCATTCCCATTGCCCTAGTTATTCTTTATAACTGCTGCCTTAACCTGGGATACTTCCCCAACACATGGAAAAGGGCAAACATTAAGCTCATCCCTAAGCCTGAAAGTGATCCCTCCCAACCCAATAGCTACCAACTCATCAGCCTTCTCCCCATCCTGGGGAAGATCCTTGACAAACTCCTCAAAGACAGACTCGGTTGGTTTCTTGAAAACAAGGGATTTTTCCACAATAACCAATTTGGGTTCCACAGGGGCAGAAACACTGTTCACGCCACCCAACTGGCCTATAAAACAAGGGATTTTTCCACAATAACCAATTTGGGTTCCGCAGGGGCAGAAACACTGTTCACGCCACCCAACTGGCCTACAGCTACATGATCAGAGCCAAACAGGAGAAAAAAATACTCAATCGCCATCTCCATTGACTTTGCAGGAGCCTTTGACCATGCCTGGCGACCCCGCATACTAGAAGCTCTCAAGAATGTTCACTGTCTACAAAACCTATATAAGATCCTCCAGAGCTACTTTACCCATTGCACTGCGCCCCCCGACTTCAGTTTGAAAATCGGTAAAAATGCGTAACCCATATATAAGCCTACCCCCAGACTTTAGTACTTAAAAAATTTGATAAAAATCCGAAAACAATAAATTGAATGATCTTTGATTTTTAGTTACCGATATATTAATGCAATTTGCCAAAATAAATATTTTATTGAAACTTTAAATATATATAATAAATTATTATAATATAGACACCAATATATCAATTTAAAAGATAAAATTTTACTTTACCCAAAGCAATCGAGTGACCGACTCCAATCTGCATTTGTATAGTGCATCAGATAGGCAACGCCTCGCTGCCTGATGCTCCGCGAAGCAGAAATTCTCGACAATAATCTAGCTAAAGTGATCCAATGCAGTGCACCTACATAAGATTCTTGGATTATTGTCGAGAATTTCTGCATTGCGGCACATCAGGCAGCGCGGCATCACCTATCTGATGCACTTATATAAATGCAGGTTGGATTCGGCAACGCGACGCGCTCGATCGCAACAGGTAAAGTAAAATTTTACTCAGAAGCAAGATTGATGTCGGTGTATGACATTACGTTAGGATGACGTAGCTTCAGAAAATATTAAGTTAATGAATAGTAATAAATTTTTATAATTTATATAAAAGTATTTTCTTTTCATTGCTGTTATTGAATAACTTTTCTAAAATAAGTTCATATTATCACAGTAAAAATTCCTTTAGAATATGTCTACGTCACAGGGTCCCAAGCGTGCCGTTAGGATGACGTGTGCAACGTGATTTGTAGACGTTAAGCGTTCGATTTCGAAGTTTTGATTTTGCTTACGATGAACTTTTTTGATATATTTTTTTCAGTACAGATTTTAAATAATTATTACTTTTCTGTAATTTTAAAAATTATTTCAGTTATTTTTTAATCTATTTTAATTAAATCATTGATGAGTTAAATATAATAAGTATTTATTGATTGCTAGCGAATGAATTAAAAACATTCTTAATTAATAATAATGAAAAATAAATATATTTTTTTAACTCAAATACGAATCCTTGATAAAATTCTTGATTGATCGTCAAGTTTTCCCTTCGCGTCATATCGGGCAACATGGCATCACCTATCTGATTACGGTATATAGATGCAGGTTGGAGTCGGCAGCGCAATGCGCTCAATCGCACCAGGGTAAGATAAAATTTTATCTGGTATTGTATTAAATGAATTATTACAAAATTTCCTTCCTATTCAGGAGACTCATATTAAATGAATTATTACAAAATTTCCTTCCTGGTCTTCAGGAGACGCTCAATAAGTTATGGTTTTGCTTATTACTTCAATTTCTCTCAGCCAAAAAAAAGTTGATTTTTTTGATCCGTGTATAAGCCGACCCCCCCACTTCAGAAATTTTTTTTGAGAAAAAATCCTCGGCTTATACACGAGTATATACGGTATGTTTCCATTTAATATTAAATATATTAATGTGCATTAGCAGCAGCCATGTTTTTGTTATCATTAAAAAAGAAAAATCATATGAGGAATGTGTACATCTATGAAGCACTAGGTAATTAATATTATTGAATTTATTTAAATATAAAAATTTATATACATCCATATATTTTTAATAATAATAATATCAAGAAAAAATAGGCATTTTTAAAAATAAATATGATGCATCTAGCTGTACTACTAGTGTAAAGAAAATACAATGAGACCACTTCATATATTTTTGATTGTATCTGTGCAGTATCTAATATTTTAAATATCTGAAAAATATTAAATTATATATAGTTGTTTATATTCATATTATTTTAACAAAAATTTTGAAAGAATCAGTAAAATGATGATCTTTATTAGAAATAAATATGATGGAGTATGCCGTTGGTGCAAAGACATTGCGGTGAATCCTTCAGTTAGGATAAGAAAACAGCAATTCTAATCAAGGAAAGTTCTGGAAGATCAGTAATAAAAGAAATGGATAAAAGAAGTTGCCATTTTTTGGAAGAGGTCAATGTGCAAGTACTAGAACTTCACTTTTGCCAATGGCTTCAAAGTAACCACTCATCAGAACTGTAAGGCCAGCCGCAAACTAGTTGATATTGCAGCAATCCGGTTGCATTTGATGTCATACCAAAATTGTATGCACAACTTCTCATTGCATACTCATTGTCACCTCTGACAAAAAAGAGATGGAGCAAGCAACTTTCCTAACATCAAACAGGTTAGATATTTGGTGCAATGGGACATGCACAGTGAAAACTTGGAAAGTTGAACATGCATATTTGGATATTGTTGTTAGTTTGTCAGATGATCTATTTTTATTAAATAAATTTGAGATTTTAAACCAAATTTTATTCATTTTTACATTTAATGATGTAATTTGAATCAAAAATTTAAATGATACAATAATAAAATTTATATAGGAAGAAAAATTCACATTATCTAAAGGTAAATGGCATTGTTTTAAAGGCTAACAAATATTTGGTTGGAGAATAAAACAGCTATCCATTCTACTAGAATTGAGAAATTCGATCACTATTGAGATTAAGAAGAAAAACAAACTTTTTGTATGTGTCATAATTTTATTCTTTTTTGAACAGCTTACTAATAATATATGAATATGCAGTGCAACAGAAGCCAGCAAATGTTCAAGAAATGTTGATTGACTGTGAAAACATCATGATTAGTGACATTGATTTAACAACCTACTCAAAGATCGCATCCAGTGATGTCTTATGAAATGATCATGTGACTAGAGAAATTGCATCTGACATCAGATCGCAGTTGATGCCATCAACTAGTTTGTGGCTGGCCTAATGCTACACATTTTTACTTTGTGTCTCCGTACATAGATGTATATATGTATATAATAAAGCAGTTATCAAGTAGAGTCATAGCCTTCCAACATGATGGGAATGCAGTGCAACTGAATCAGTAAATCTTACAATCTTATCAAAAATTTTCTGATTTTTATTCGCTTGTGTTTAAGTCAAACCCTTCAAAAATTTTTTCTGGAAAATATTCTTGACTCATACATGAATATATATGGTAATAATTAAACAAACTAATAATTAGACCAATTCCTTTTACAAATATAAAGGATTTTATTATAAATTGATGCTAGCAGTCATTACTTCTAATCAGTAAACTGCATCTCATTGTGTATAAAAATTTAAAATACTGTTATTTTAATTAGTGAAAATAGTGATTCATTTCTTATCATTTTTATAAACTCTATAGTCAAAAATTATATGGTATTTAGAGTTGCACCTCTTGTAAACTTAGCAAATTAAATTTTTTTCATTTGTTGATTAAGTTTATATTACAAAGAATCCAAAAGCACTTTAAGCAGGAAAATCCATTCCAATTTTAGAATATGTACCCCCAAAGTTTCAGTTGTACATATTCTAAAATTGGAATGATATAGAGAAGATTTGAATGGCCCCGGTGCAAGGATGACATGCAAAAACCTGAAGTGGTTCCAAATTTTTCTACCTGTTATTATTAGTATATGTACTAAATATTTAATAATATATTGTGCATTTTTTCTGCTTACAATGCTTGTGGATGCCTTATATTTTTTATAGGCAGTAGACCTTGATAGTTTATGATTAAGTTTATATTGCCATCAGGATTAATTATCTGATAGGAAAGATCAATTCCTTTTACAAATGAAAAACTTATAGAAAAAAATCTTTGTATTTTGATAGGTAATTGGCAACATTGGGAGCATCAAGTAGAAAGCAGTCAACTGTTTTTTTCTGATGATGGCTCTATTTTAATACCTAATATAGATAATGTCAGAATGGATTTTTTGTTGAATACAGTTTGCAAACAAGAAAAGGTGATTCCAGTTTTTCTTTAGATTATTTATTCTAGGTGCAATGAGAAAGCTAGCCCATCTATTTATATAATTTTATATACTGTAATTGATTTTACTCTATTAATTAATTAAAAATAAAATAAGACTTATTATATATGTTCTTATCTGAGTTTACAAGCATGATGTTCTCTTGAAAAAAGTTTATGAATCAGAAAAAAATTATCATTAATTTAAATAGAAAAGTTAATTCATTCCTGAATCTAAAAATACCATCCATTTTTACTCAGATATACTAATATATCATATAATTATATAAACAAAAACAAAATTAGTTTTAATAATTAACATTAATTATCATAACACAGCTTAAAATTACAACTTCTATAAATTAAGAACTAATAATTATTTTTAATGTTCCTTTTGTTAGAACTAATAAAAGATACAATATTTATTTTGTAAGAATAATTTGTCTGATTAATCAATATTGTGACATTAATTCTGCATTATAATTTTACATTATTTAGCATTTTGTTAATTTCTGTTTTATATACAGAGTGCGGCTTGGGAATTTCCTTATTTGAAACCTGCGCCACACATCGACCATTACTACTTGGAGGAGGGGGGTTGAGTGCATTTGAAAGCACGGGGCCTAACATTTTTTATACGGTTAGTTTAGTAACGATCATGCAGTGGGCGAGAGAGGAGTGCGTGTTCGCTGTGGCGACTTACTTTTCCAATGGCTGTTCAGTCATCGCAACCTAGCATGCATTCAGGAAACAGTTTAATATCATGCCTGCAGGTCGTGTTCCTGATCGAAAATCAATTGTTCAATGGGTGGACACAATCCACACTACTAGTATGGATACTGGTAGTGTGCAAAATAATAAACCAGGACCTTCGAGAATAACCAGGACACCAGAAAACGTTGAGAGAGTAAAGCTGGCAGTTTTAAAATCCCCTAGGTGATCTGCACACAAACATGCAACTGCTCTTTCGATTTTTGATCGTACCGTGTGACAAATTCTTCATAAAGATCTTAATTTTTATCCATATAAACTGGCAGTGGTGCAGAAACTTAATCCACATGATTTCGTTTCACGTGAAAATGCATGTGAAGCCTTAATCGAAAACCTGCCTCATGATGCCGTTGTGTTCTTCAGTGACAAGGTGCATTTTCATCTGTCAGGATACGTAAACAAACAAAATATGCAATATTGGAGTGCCATGAACCCCCGAGAGTTTCATGAGAAGCCCCTGCATACAGAGCCTGTGACTGTTTGGTGTGCATTATCCAGAATTGGCATTATAGGCCCATGGTTTTTTTGAAGATAACAATAAGGCAGTTATGGTCACTTCTGAGCATTATGTGTCAAGATGATCGAAGAGTTTTTCTTCCCAAACTTAATGAAATGGATGTAGGGAATGTGTGGTTTCAACAAGATGGTGCCATGGCTCACACGGCATGATCATCAATGACTCTCCTGTGCGAGCATTTCCCTGAACGTCTTATCTCTTTGAAGTGCGATCTTCAGTGATCACCATGCTCGCCAGATTTAGCCCCCTGTGACTTTTTATTATGGGGCTATTTTAAATCCTTGGTGTATACCAATCATCCAAAGACCCTGGATGAGCTGCAGAACAATATTCGTGCTGCTATTGCCAACATAGACATAAACATGCTGGACAAAATGGACCGAAACTTCTAATTTCAACTCTCCCAGTGTATTGACCAGAATGGAGACCACCTTCAAGATATCATTTTTAAAACCTAATGAAATAAAACTTTAAATGTACCATTATGTAAAGAAAAAATAATTAAATTGATATCTCTAATACTTTTTGTTTTATGATTTTTTAAAATAAGGAAGAATCTCTAATCTATTTTGTATCAATTGTCTCTTGATTTATAATAATAAATATGATTATAAAATATAAATGGAACAAAATTTAAATATAAGTAATCCCTCCTATAACACAGTAGATAGGTTTCTAAAAAACATCATGTTGTGTGAAACCATGTTATATGAAACCTGAAGCCAATACAAAAAGGCGAGTTACATTCCAAAACCAATCAGAACAAATAACTTTCTTTAATTCCACATAAGAAATTTAATTTCTATTAAAAATATTAACAACACAAAACATAAAGAAAAAATATATATGTAAGACCCCAAAAAAAATATATGTAAAACAAAAAGAAAGAAAAAGTGTACAGCTTATATAAATTCATTTAATAATTACATCTTCCTTATCGCTATTTCTTTAAAATGAGAACATTTTTTTCTTTAACATTATCAGTTTCACTTTCTGAACATTTTTACAAATTTAAAATTTGTATCTTCTGCTCTCTTTACAAAATTTGTAATCTAGCCCACTACAACCTGCTAGAAAACAATTGTTCCTTAACATGTACCTATAAAAAAATTTATGAATAAAAAAGTTTTTCTTTTCTTTCACTTTCCTCTATTAAAGAATAAAAACTTATTTTTTATCCAAAAACTGAATGTTTGGAACACAAAATACTCACTTGTCACCAATTAACTCAATTTCGAAAATAGACTGCATATCATCCTCCACAGCAAACTAGCAAAATTGTATTTATGACTAATTTTAACAAAGTATTTCCGAATGATTGTATTTGTGTGTGTATTATGTGGATTTACAAAAATTAATGAAAATGTTTTGTATTGTAGAAGAGTAAACTTAATTTTCTAAATGTGATAAGTAAAAACCATGTTATATGAGGGTTTCTGCAATTTTCAAATAGTGTTAGAGCAAAACTGTGTTGTAGGAAACCATATTATAGCAGGGACACCTGTATTCAAAACATTTAAACATTATAAGCTTTATGTAGTAATTACAGTTAAATTTTGAAAAATTTTTTAAGAGTTAACAATATTTTAAATATGATATTTATGAGGGATTTATAATTATCTATAAATTAAAATCATGTAAATTGAGATTAACATTTGTATAGAAAATCAAGGGATAGGTTCCATTAATAATTATTAATTAAAATATTCAATTAAATAATTTTCATTTCATTTAAAATAAATTACAAATAAAACTTATTTTATACAGATATACAACAAAAGTTTAAGAATAAAGATGCAAACCATTCAAAATGTATGAAAACAAGTTTATTCCATATCTTTCTCTTGTTATTATTGAATGTCTTCTTTCTCAGTTCAAAGTCACCATTATTGCTATAATTTTTTTCTACCTCAGATTTTTTTTAATTTGTTTTCTAAAGAAATTTCATTTATTTCTAAAGAAATTCATTTCTTTCTAAAGAAATTCATTTCTTTAGAAAACAAATAAAAGAAATTTCATTTATTTCTAAAGAAATTCATTTCTTTCTAAAGAAATTCATTTCTTTTTAAAGAAATTCATTTCTTTAGAAAACAAATAAAAAAAAAAATCAGAATAGTCTCAATAAAATCCATTATCAATATTTGCTTTTTACTTTTACTTAATTCCTTATAAATCTCTTCATACTGAACCTTAAAGAGTTTTGTAATTCCCTTTCAAATCTTAAGCTGCCATTCATGTTTGGATCAATGTCAAGGAAATGTTTATTGAAAAGTTGATATGACTGATAATTTTTTATTATTTTTTTATTGTTTATAAATCATTATATATCTTAATTAACAATTCTAATAATTGAAAATATTATATAAAATTAAAGATCATTTGTACTATATAATGTACAGTTCGTTCCAAAAAGTTTGTCATCTGCTTCGCATGGGCTGAGCTTACCAGAAGTTGATCAATTATAAAGTCTGTCAGTTTGAACGTGCATAGTGGAAGCTAAAAATGGATGCATCCGTTCTGACTAAGAATAGGGTGAGTAAATATGAAAATAAATATTTCTTAAACAATTAGTGTTAAGTTAGTATTGTGATTATTCATCATGAAGGTTGGCTAATGGTTGGAATCTCACAAAGCAAGAACCAATTACTATATTTTCCATAGAGTTAATACTTCGATTAGCGCGAATTCGATTAGCGCATACATAGTAATTTCGATTAGTGCGAATTCGAATAGCCGAGAAATTCGTGGAACCAATTATTTGCACTAATCGAGGCCTACCTGTGGGAGAAATTCGTGGAACTAATTATTCGCACTAATCGAGGCCTACCTGTATATACATAGAAATTCGTGGAACCAATTATTCACACTAATCGAGGCCTACCTGTATATTAGTTTTAATGTTGTCTCAGTTAATATCAATTTGCTATTACATCACTAGCAAAAGCTAAATTTAAAATTTTAAAGAGGTGAAACAATACCATCCTAATTAGCTTACATTTCTCTTCACAATAGAAAATGAGGTGAAGACTAGTAATAATTACAGAAAACAGATAGCCATATTTTATCTGAGCACTAACTTAAATATACAATATTGTCTATGAACAATTCACAATAAGTCCCGAACTTACAAAATTTTGATTTATGTGGTTTCAGAGATACATGGAGATATCTTTTTATTTTTGTTGAATTTCCATAAAATATGAATAATAAAATCCATTAAATAATTTGCTTTTTTGCAAAAATATCATTTATAGCCTCAAATTTTCTTATTTATGCTTAAATCAGAAATCATAAATTTAATTTGCCATTCTGTTTGCTAATGTATTCATTCATATATTTCAAATTTAAGCATTGTTGGACTTATACAGTTTTTGACTTAAACAGAATTTTTTGGATGAATTAACTGTGTAAATCAGGGACCTATTATATTTGTTAAACTATATAATATAGAGAATATTCAACTGGACTGGCTGGGTGGAAATGTTCAGGATTTCAATTAGAAGATGTGGGATTGAATTAGGAACTTACTCTTTGGAGAATTTATATAAGTAGTTCATGCCAGACTTGTTTATCTCAATCCTATATAATCAGACAGATTTCCAAGAGTATTGCTAACTTGTGATAGGGCCTGCAGTAGTACAACTGCAGCGTGATTAACAAATGATTGAGAAGTGATATTAACTAAAAAATAATCATAATATCTATGAATTCTAAACTGTCTTTTCTTAGAAAATAATTTTCTTTATCCATAAAGCATGATATATAATTGCTATGTAACATTTTATAATTAAATCATTCTTTTGTTCATATCATTCCATTATTGAACAATATATTAATGGATTAGAAAAATGGTTTGGATTAGAAAAATTGCTAAATAGTATTATTTTAGTACTAATTAGAAAGAACTTCAGGAAGATAACTCAAGATTATGATACTAAGTCTATAGGATTTTTGGTTTCAGTTAATGTTGTTTCAATTAAAGTCATAATTTTCACAAACCTGACACTGATGTTAAATAAGGACCCATAGTATAAGCAAATCAATAAATCTACAATCTATAGTCAAAATAATAAATTTTTGATCTGAATAACTGTAAATGGCTGGAACTTAGAAATTATAAAAAATATTTATATACAGGTAGGCCTTGATTAGTGCGAATAATTGGTTCTACGAATTTCTCGCACTATTCAAAGTATTAACTCCATGTAAAATATGGTAATTGGTTCTTGCTTTGTGAGATTCTGGCCATTAACTAACTTAACGATGAATAACCACAATAGCTTTGAACTATTGGAAGGAAGCCAAACACCTTCCGCTTAGGTACAAAACTTTATGAAACCAACTGTACTTTACCGAAAACGGGTATGAGGCTAATCAGATGGTAGTTGTTAGAATGATCGCTAATTTCTTCCTTTTTAATAATTAATTTGATGGAGGCTATTTTCCAGATTGTAGGGAAGTAACCAAAGTCAAGGCATAGGTTGAGAATCACAACAAAGGTAATAGGAAGCGCCTCGAAGGCAATAATTAGATGTCCGTTTAAAAATAGTTCTATTTTGTGATGGCCTATAATGTTCCAACCGTCTGATTCCTGATATATTATATTGTTGTGATGGCGGCGAATTATAGTATGAATTATTTTGATAATTCGGTCGCATTTGTGGCTGCGGGAAATAAGATGAGAGCCTTGTTAATGTTTCTTCCAATCTATCCACTCTACCACAGAGCCATTCAATCGCCTCCCTTAACTCGATCAGGATCTAATTTGTATTTATCGTCTTGTGGGGCTTTGGTTCGCTATATGTATTGACCACTGTATCTGGTTCTGTTTCTAAAGTGTCTAACCTATCACTAATGTGTTGTATGGCAGCCTGCAGTTCCACGGTGCTGTCCAATACCCGATTGGTATAGTTTGACTCAATTGAGACAGCACTAGCCTCGCCTATCTTTCCGATGTAGGGCCTTGGTGTACAGATGACTTGATCTATTAGCTCCTCACGAGAAGCGACTAACAAGGCCTCCTCAAAAGTCTTTGGATCATGTGACATAACATTATATTTAATATTTTCATTAATGCCATTGAGGAATTGTATTCTCAACGTTCATCCCTTTCTTTCCTCTGACACATCTCTACCACTTTCCTTTCCTGATCATTGGCGGCATTTACATTTATTGTTGTCTCCACTGCGAGAGACTGCAATCTAACTGCGAAGGTTCGAACATCTTCACCTCGCTGTTGCGTGCAAGTGTGAAACTGTTGGAGCCTGATTGTATATGGAGCCTTTATGAATTGCTGCAACATTAGCGCCCTAAATGTTTGGTAATCAGTTACGTCTTTAACCTGGAAATCGTGCTAAGCATACTCTCTGCAACCTGTCAGTTTGCATTTGGCTATGCCTAAATGCTCTCGATCTGTCCAGGAGGCTAAAGCTGTGATTTCATCGATTGTATCAAAAAAATCCAATACACATTGAGTGAGTTTGCCCGAAAATGTGGGAATCATGCCGGTAAAGGCAAAAGATCCACCAGAAGACGTCTCTGAGCATGATACCATCATATCCTGAGTCTCGTTAGCCATCTTGAAGACTATTAAATTTTCCTTTGCCACTCTATCGTCCTTCTAGGCCTCTATTAATTACTTCTATTCCACTTCTGACACCAATGTGAGGCCCACTGAGTCCGCAAGATAGATAGTACGATGCTCAACAGGTGGATAGCCTGCCTGCTGTTTGTGGCATGTGTAAGGACGGGTAACAAGACCTCAGACACAGAGACAACGTTTGTGTGAACAAACATCTTCCTTTATTGGAGAGAGAAAATAATCACATTGAACAGATCCGACAATCTAGATCGGAGGACAATACCTTGGTTATAAACAGGAATTTCTCCAGTTGGTTGCTCCCGGTGGGGATGCGTTCTTATGATGGCTCAGACGGGTACTCTTCTGAGTCTTGTCTTAGATGCGGCTCCCTTGGGAAGGTGAAGGATGGATAAACGTTGGCAGTCTAATTCAATTTAACTTCGTAGTCACCTGAAATTGGGTTTGTCCGGACCTCGAACAAAGACGATTGACTCTCCTAAGTGATGATGGTTAGGCGATATTCACAGCCCTACCGTCTGTATACTATACAGACAGTGGTGCACCAGTAAAACAACAGCTGTGATAGAGCGGTTCACACTAGCTCTATCTTATCAGAGCGAGATCAACGGAATTGACCAACTGGTTACCTCAGCAATTGGGGGCTGACTATTCTTCTTAAGGTTCGAGGACCGACTGGGTTTTTCAGAGTTAAAATGGAGAGGTCTGTCTTCTGACTTGGGCTGGAATTGACTGACGTTTTTTGTCCCAGTCTCTCTCTTACTTCTTGATTAAAACAAATAAACACATCACCCTTTTTCCCAGGAAGTCGTTACCACGACCCTGGTCATATATTTCACATCAACCCCACCAAGCACCTGCACGATATTTGAGTCTTTGTGCAGTTCGAACTGTAACATGTGTGGTCGGAAAAAAAAAAAAAAAAAAAGAAGGATGGCCGAGAGGGGGCGTAAAAGAGAGAAAAAAAAAAGAGAAAGAAGGATGGCCGAGAGGGGGCGTAAAAGAGAGACAAAGAAAAAAAAACCGTTAGTTGGCGGTTAAGTTAAAAAAGAAAGAGGTGGGACGATAGTGTTGTGTCTCGGGTATCAAGCTGTACGTTGGACCAAGACGAAATAAAGTGTTTATTTTAAATTCGGCAATTTTTGAACTGTCTACTAAATTAAATTCCACACATGTTTATTATTCTTTCTTGGATGGTGGAGAACAGAGTATCTCGGACCGGCTGGAAGAAAGATACATTCACCCGGTGTTTATTACAAAATTATCAACCCCATTAAATTACGATCATGTGTGAAGTGACATTCTCCAGCAAGCCTGACTCCGAGTCTCCACATTTCAGGTTCTTGCTAGAGTAGTCATTTTACCAGACCAATGCAACCCCTCATATAATAATCAGTCATCAATAAACTTCTGACCCACTGCTTATACTCCTTTCATATATCTAAATTACTGTGACCCATTAAAAACTTACATAAATACTAAATGTTAAATTATATATATTATAATTAGTGAAACGTGGCTGGCTGGAGTCCCTTTTTCGGACAAACCGACACTGTACCGATTTCTATAAATAGGGTATCGTTAGAAAGGTTTAGTGCGCCGTAACTCGGGGTATTCCTGTATATGTATATATATATCTACAGTTAGGCATAATTTATTGATAATGGAACATAAGAGGAAGAGCATGATACAAATGTTCAAGGATTACAGAAAAGTTATTCAGAAGCACTGATAAAAGATAAAACTAATTCATTCAACAGATCACTCATCTCTATCACTTTAAGATAGTGGTTGTGACTTTACACCCAATGAATAATTATTATTATATTTATTCATTGGGTATTTTATTTAATTCAACAATACAGATGATGATAATTTTTCCTCATTCAAAAAATAATTTAGAAATTTTCCTGAAATCAATAAATATATAGAATTTATTTAAAATAACATAGATTTTAAAAAACAAAAAATACTACCTACCTCAAATTCAGCATGTTTTAAGACATCATCTGCTCTCATACGGTTTAATATAAATTCAGCCTCATTTGCAACTCTGACTATATGATCTTTCATTGCATGAGAAAGCAATCTAAAAAAAATATTTTTTTTCAATTTAAAAATAAAATAAATCTGAATATGATCATTTTAAAAATTAAAAGATCTGAAGCCACAAATTTAACAACTACACAGATCCACACTTTTACATTATATGAGTTATTACAGGAAGTCCCAGACTTATGTAAGAGGATTGTTCTGAAAAATGTTATGTAAATCAAAACAAATGTACATCAGAGCATACATTATACAGTATTAGTGGGTCATAAAGACTTAAAATTAAAAATAGTTATATTAAAGAATAAGCATAATAAGTTGCATGATAAAGAAGCTTTTTATCATCTCCATTGTTTATCAAATTCATTTCCCCTATATTTGCACTGTCTTGATTTTGGATGTGATTGGCATCAGTAGAGATAGGAGATGCAGAATATATATTCTTACATTTAGTCTTTGATGGGTGCTTCTTGGCAATGACAATGGTAGGAGGAGGTAACAAAATATCCATTTAGCTATAGTTTTAACATTGAGATTGTAAGTATGGTGTCTAAATGAAAACCCAATGTTCTAGATATTTTGTTCCTTAATTTAATTTTCTTTGAAGTTGATTTAAGGCTTGTATTCTATTTGGATGTATTTGAGCTCCTTCTATTGACTGTTGAGGTCACGGGATGTCTGGCTGTTGAAGAAACTTTAGAAAATTGTTGAATTTCTCAAAAGTAATCTGGTGGATAGAAGAAATCTGTTTATATTTCAGCATTAGTTGAAGATTTATCTTTGCTACTACTGCATAAGATTTGGATTGTGGAAACATGAAGAACTGTTGACGTGCTTCTATATAAGAAATACTTTAAGTAATCCAGAGAGAATGAATTTGTTTTTCTTCTTCCCAGTAGAGCAGGTTCTGAAGAATGTTGAATGGTTATCTTTGCAATTTATGCATTGTGTAGTGTAATGCACTTATTCCCTTCATGATCCTTTTCATCACAACAGAGACAAGTAGCTTTCCCGACAGGTTTTAGAGCCATGGCCATACCATTGGCAAGCATAACAACATAAAGAATTGAGGGTGTAAGTTTGACTGGACATTTGAGTAATACTGCCAGATTAAATCTATGAAGGATACCAGGTATTAACAATTAAAGGTGGTAACAATTATTCTTGTAGGAATCTGCTTTCTTTTCCAATGAATGTGGATCCATTTAACTGCAGCAACACGTTGTAGAGAAACAATAATTATATTAATGACATTGAGTTTTAATAACATATTAAGACATTGAATTTTAATAATTCAATGTCATTAATATGTAAGAGATCTGATGATATTAAATCACAACCATAGTTAAAAATGTTATGTAGGGTAATATCATTGGAATAGCTATTAGATAAATAATCTTTTGAAGAAGTTCTGAAGTTTTTTTGATTGAGGAGTTAATTGCAAGTCTACAAACTGTAGTTTATAGACAGATAATAATTTGTAATATAATTTGTAAATTTGTACAATTACAAATATAATTTGTAAATTTCAAATTTTATAACAGTATGCAAAACTATCTCATGAGAAAAGGGATAACTTCCTCACTGGTGTGTCTGAGGTAGAATGATAAGATATATTGTTACAGTTTTAGGCACTTCTTTCTCTAGGAGAAGGTTTTGTGAAAATGTCATTGGTGTGTTCTCTTACTGACAGAGCTGGATGTAGTTTTTACAATAGATGATTTATTACAAGTTTGTTTCATGTGGAACAAAGAGACTGCTAGAAATATATTGTCAATGTAGGCAGAATTACCTTACTATACAAGGTTCTGGGGATGCCTCATCTGCCACCAGTTGATCAAGTCAGTGACAGGTGTCACTTATGACTTCTGCCTTTTAATTGCCTCTTGCAACCTGCAGGTGAGATGATAGTGAATTCTCTCCCTATCCACAGGGATTATTGCCCAATTAGCTTGACATCATTTTTATTAAAGATAATGAAAAAAGCTGATAAGCAGTTTTGTTATAAATATGGCTTTTATGAACGACTTCTTTTACAAGACAATAAAGTTGCCTATTAATTAGGTAAATTAACTGAAAATGCTTGAGACAACAGTTAGATACAAAATAATTGTCTTAGAACTTCTATTGATATTCAAGAGGTTTCTTTTAAGAAACTTAACCTTGCAACTAATAGACAGAATTTTTCCAACAATTGTTTGTTGGATTAGTTTTATGCTGAAGCATTAAATTGTTTATACTATACTCTATATGAAGAAATTAAGATATTTATATACCTAAGAGAATGCTTCTTTTAGTAATTACTTGTATATGAATGATCTTTTAACTATACTTGATGAAAAGGGTTAATTCACCATATGTATTACCAATAACATTTCTATCATTATAGAAGGAAAGTTTCCCTGAACAATATCTGAGATATTTCAGTTTTCAATATATTAGCAGAATGATGTGATAAGATTGGATTAAAAGTTAATCAAACAAATATAGAAACTGATCTTTTATATAGAGAAGATAGTTGACTATGCTTTTTTGCACTATAATTTTCTGGCAAAAATTCACAGTTTGCTACTGAACTCAAGTATTTTGATGTTATGCTAAACAATAGTTTGATTTAGAAATGACATACAGATTTTATTATGATGAATGCCTGCAATAAGAGTTCTAGCTGCATTTTAGATAAGACATGGGAACTGAAAGCAAGACTGTTGTTATGGATTTAAAACCATGGTTGTAAGACCCATTATTACCCCACTCTTTTAGTAATCTCTGATTGGAAAGGGACGTAAAAATGAAAAAAAATAAAATAACCATTATTACCTATACTATTATCATTTCATGGCATAAAATCCTTTTAAGAATTGAAGAATTGAAGCTGAAATTTAATAAAAGTATTAAATTAAAGTAGCCAAATAAGTAAGATAAATCATTTTATCTTACTTATTTGGCTTGTTGTTTACTTTTATTGAAGAACTGAATTTGAGAAAATTTAAAGGATGGCCTGTCTAGGCATCATAAACACTGAACTATTTGAAATGCTATTATTAGTGTTTTTGAAGTCCTCCTGACATTCTTCTTGCATTTTGCAAGACTAATGTTCAAAATGATTATTATAAGTGCCATTATAGTGGGAGATGAATTTATTAGATCCACAGAGTAAGCATTTGACTCTTGAATGAGATACGGCATCTTCTATCATATTCTTAAAATAAGATCACATGTTATCTAAGTTAGATTTCTTCAAACTTTTCATTATTATTTTTCCCCAATATAGAAGGATGGAGAGCTGGTTTTTGCACAATATCAAAGAGAGACTAGTCTATTATACATAGTTCTAAAACCACTTTTGTTTTAGAGACAGACGTTGATTGTGATGGAAGAAGGATGATTTATTCTTATTCCCTTAGAAGTTTGCATCCATCTTTCAAATAAAAATCTATGCTATTTCTATGTGTGTAGAATTAATCTTGATAGAGGAAATTCTAATAAACATATTTATATATTATCAAGTAATCAAGTTACAATAAAAGCATTTGATCATCATCAGTTTACTTCAGCATTTGTTGAGAATGCCATTTCAGGGTAAAATTTGTCTGAATGCCATAAAGAATTGATGACAATGAATTTGCCAATAGGCTAATATGAAAAAAGCTTCCTGTCCTTTGTTGGACTTAAGCTTACCCTTAAATTCAATAATGTAGTAAACTTAATTTATTTTTTGTTTTTTAATTGTACATTATATAAACTATAAAAAAAGAGAGAGAGAGAAAATAGGATATGGATATTAACTAAAATTTAAAATTTACATTGGTATATAACAAAGCAGAATATAAAAACTCACGATTCTATATTAATATGTAATATTTTCTATTTCACTCTTTTTTATAAATATTTACTTGAAATAATTTTATATCAATAATTAAAATTTTCTATTAACTCATTTATTAATAGTATAAAATTTTTATTCTTACCTTCCTTCATTTATTAGTTCAATGAAAGCTAAACCAGCATGTTTTTGTAAAGAATTTTGCCATTCTTGAGAACAAAGCAGCATTACTAATTCAACAACAGAAGAACTATTCTTGAATGTGTTTAACCCTAAAAAAATAATTTATATGTATGAATATCTAAAATACATTGATTATTATTTAACATATATTACAAACAAAATAATTACTATCCTGTTTTTAATGATAACTAAGTTCTACTTTTGAGAATGCATAAGCCATTGGACTAAATATTGCATATATTTAAAGAATGAGACGAAACATCTAAATTTTAAATTACTTTTCTTATACTCCAATATAGTTTGCATCAAAAAAAATTAATCTTTCAAACTTTGCTTTACAAATTTTTAAATAATTTAAAGAAGGATTCTAATTTTCTTGGTGATACTGTAAAAAATAAAAATAAAGAAAAAAATCTTGTTTCCAGCAAAACCTTAAATTGAAGAAAAACTAGGTAAATCCATAATTCATGAAATTTTCATTTCACGGTGAAAAATTATGTATTTTTCGACCAAATTTTAACAGTTTGTATTCCGATTCTTATGTAGTTCAGAAAAATCGCATTCTGTAAAGAATATCTTCGCTCGCTAACCTTTAGTTTATCTTAAGGAAGAAGGAAAAATATCTGATATACAGATAAAAAAAATTATATTTTTATCTGAGTATCAAAAATGACAGTAATTCATTATTACTTTTTTCTTTCGATATATTCCTAAATAAAGCCATAAATCGATCGGGAAATGGCAGAATTTTCTACTGTATAAGAGAACGACTTGCAACTGTACTAATATTGGCAACTGCATCATTCCTTTGGTGACAAATAACTTTTAAACAAACTTAAAAACTCGTATAATGATTTATTCAAATCTCCCGAAAATTTTTCGAAATCAATAAAACTCTAGAAATACTAGTTGACATGATTATTATATTTAAAAACGTTAAAAAAGAATTGACTGTAATAAATTTATTACTTGCGTTGGAAAACTTTTATCTACTTTAAACTGAATTTAATGTTTAAATGTAACATATTGCACATTTAAATAAAATGAACTTGCTTTTATATTTATAAAAAAATCAAATCAAATTTATTTTTCATCAATATTTTATATGATTATTTTTTCAATAAATAATTAAAATAAAAAAAAATTGCTAGTAAAAATATTAGCTGCAATGTCTTAATCTTGCAGATAAAAATAATAAACAATAAATACATCAATGCTACAAGATTAAATGCATTTCAAATTCTCTTAATGTTATATTTCAAATTATTAAATACGCTCATTCGATATGACATCAAGATTGATTATTCGAATTAATTGATGTACAGATATTGCCGTAACTTGCGGAATGTTTCCCATACCATTAAGACAAATATTTCCGAGTTTAATATCTCCGAAATCTTTAGATATATAAATGTACGAAAAATAAATATTTAATTCTTGTTTATGTCAGTTAAAACGAGAGAATGATTAAACGATTTATTTCAATTCCGTAATATGGTTATTCAAATCATTAAATTGAATAAAAAGCCAAATAAAATTTATAAAAGTGTTGTCAGTAATCTTCAGCTGTTGCATTTATATTCTTTAAATTGCGTTATTTCATACGTTGATATGTTTTTAACGAGTTGATTATTTAGAACGTAAATATTTTATTGTAGTACGATCTCAGTGCAAGATTAGTTCTCTTAGTAGAGTTCTCGAACAATATTGTTCTAGTTTGGTATTGTTTCTGTAAGACAGAAAAATGGTATCTGAGATTAGGAAATAGCGGCCTTAAGAGTCCGTTTTCTCTTTCAGTGGATAAGTAACTAGAATCCACTAGATCGTATTGCAATGGAGTATTCTTAGTTGAAGTAACTATACGCAAGTTGCTGTAAGGTTAATCATACACGCCAATATATTTTTATTGCTTAAAAGAATACCTAAAAGAAAGAATGAACACAAAGAAAGAAATGGAAGTATTTTTTGAATCGAACAATCTCAAATTGCATTTGATTAAATGGAGAAAGTAGTGTGTATCTGTGAATGAGAACTAATTACAGGATATGTGATGATTAAGGTTCAAAATAAGAAATTTTATAACAATGTGATGTATGGAATATCTTTTTATTTTGTGCGTAAGTTTTTCAAAGTGGTTGAAGTATTCACTTCGGCTTACTACGTGAGAGATACGACATCGATTTTAGGATATGTCGGCATACTTTTATCCTCGCCTGCAGAATCTTGTTTTAAGCAGTTCACAATGGTGGATCGTAAGTACTGTAATAAGGATTGGCAAACCAGTAGCAGTTGTCAGTGTAAAAAATGCAATAAACTTATGTTGTTACTTTATCAGATTTGATAGATAAAATTCCAGATTAGATATTTATTGAAAAGGGAAAATTACGGAATTTTTGTTGCCATATTCAATGTTTTCTTCTTTTTATCCGAGTGAAAATTATTTACGTTATTAAATTATGACTATATATATTGTAAAAATATATTTTTAAGTTCATTAAGCTGCAAATTCATCAAAATCAATAAAACAAAATCTTGAAATGGAGCTAGTTTTACAGATAAACTCAGCAGTTAATGAACTCCCATGCTCCTCTCATTCCATGTAATTCTAAGCGCATTTTCTTTTATTTTAATTGCATTGCGATTTTTATTAATAAAAATCTTTTTGATATCGATTTATATAATTTTTCTTTAATTATAATGGAAACAATCCGATTTAAAAGACTTTTTTTGGAACTAGATCTATATCTTTGGAAATTGTTTCTACATTTTACTGTTTATTATATTTACAGCGCTCCAATTCTTATTAATAAAGATGATATCAGAAAATTCTGTAAAAAAAATATAAATGCATTTAATGCATTCATATTTTATATTTTTTATATGAATTTGAATTATAAAACATGAATTAAACGGGCATAATTATATATGAATTTAACGGGCAAGATTTATAGAATATTTATATGAATTTAACGGGCAAGATTTATAGAATATTTAGCTTATTTGATGTATTTAAATAGGATATTCAACCATTTATATAGACTAATTTTTATATTATTATTTTCTTAAAATGAATAAAATGTATGCTTAAGAATTTATGCGAGATGATTAAATTGTAAACTGGTAAAAGAGAAAATCAGAAATGAACTGAAGCTCATTTCAAAGCACTTAGTTATAACTAGAACCTTTATTGTTATTGTCTTTCCATCTATATTAATGTTAATGATGAAAATTATAACATTCGAAGTGAATTGTGATTTATATGACTGGTTATAAATTAAGGCAAGTTAAGTACAAAATAAATTACAATATGATCAGAAGTGACTATTGAAAGAGAAAAATAAATTTGGATAAGTCGTGCGTATAAATTCTATATTGTATTGTTATAAAAATTGCAGTGATCTTACTGATTCTTAAGAAGCTCTTAAAAAGAAGAATTCTGTTTGCATAACTAATATTAATGTTTGGCAAAATATGATATAATCTGAAGAGAGATTTTATTCCTTGAGTAAGCTGAAATTGTAGAATAGTTTTGTCAATAATTCATTCCATTTCCTAGAAATACACGTAGAAATATCGATTGAATAGCATGATTGACAAGCAAAGACCGAATGAAAAACATTCGTTATTTGGGATAAAAATGAATGAGATGTGTACTAATTTTGATATTTTGCCAGTATTATTCATGAGCATGATTGACAAGCAAAGACCGAATGAAAAACATTCGTTATTTGGGATAAAAATGAATGAAATATTGGATGAGATGTGTACTAATTTTGATATTTTGCCAGTATTATTCATGCATCTGAATGTTTTATCCATACATTTTGAATTTTAAATGAAATTCTATATTATATACGTAACATCATTTTTTTATAATCCGTTTTAAATTTCTTTTTATAAAACAAAAATATCTTGTATCGAATGCAATATTAATTGATAAACATTCTTAATTTTACGGATGCTTAATTTAGATGACAGATGTGTGCTGAATATCAAAATCGGTATTTAAAGAGCAATTAAAAATGCATAGGTTGTTAGAAGTTTTTCTTTTTTCTGAAACTTTCACTATATTGTGACCATTATTAATCGTATAGCAAAACTTTTATCCTAAAAGAAGGATGAGCATTAAAGCATCTTTCTCCTTCCATCAGGTGGGATTGAGAAAATATATCTCTTAAAATTTATCTTTTTCTTCTTTGAATTCTTTGTTTTTTAAACTATTTATACATCATTTCCTTATTTGGAATACAGGTATTAATAAATTTAGTAATTTCTATAGATTTTATCTATATTTTCTAATGAGACATTAATTCTTATTTTAACTTTTTTTTTTAATTGAATATATTTCTTGAAAAGGAAATGGTTACTGAATATTTTATTTATATCTTTTGAAATTATTTTTCCAAGAAGAAATTCTCTTCCTTTTGGCTAGTTCAACTAAACATACGTGATAAACTAGAAAGATATGATTGATTGAATTATCAAACAATTTGATCACGTATTTTATGTTTTTACAACGGAAACACAATTTCAGCATACTTTTAACTTCTTTGCATTTTCTCTAGCGAATAATTTGATGCATTTTTAAAAATGTACAAGAAAGAAATTAGAATATATGAACCATATAAAATGTTTATATATTCTATTTCTGCTACCCTGTAACCAGAAAATATAAATCTCATGAAAAGTTTATACATTCTATTTAATAGTGTCATTTTATCTAGATTATGTGAGAATATTGCCACATCTATTTTCTATTAAACTTTATTGAGAAATATTGCCTAGAATTGCTCCACTGGTAACATGTCTTTCAATTTTTGAAGTACTTTCAGATACATTGAAATACTAAATAATAATCAGGGTTTATCTGCAATATTAGATAAATCGAGAAAGTTAATTTTTAATAAAATAGACGTTAAAAAAACCATGTTTTCATAAACTGTTTATAATATATATTTGAAAAAAATTATGTTATTCTATGTTCGACTTTTCAAGAAAAGTCTGTTTACTGTAGGATAGCATAGTTTCCATAAAATAAATTATCTCGATTATAGTAATAACATATATACAGTATAAATAAGTATATATAATTAGGTATAATCACAATTAACAAAGGAATTTTATTAGAAATTTAATCTACTTATAAAATTTGTTGTCTGTTTGTTATGTATTTGAACATACTTCTGAGATCTTTTATGCTTAGTAAAATTATCTATTTTGCAACCATTTCCAATAAAATTGAATAGGTATATATCAAAAAGTTTTAAGTTTTCAATATGAATATCCATGGACATCCATATTCCGGGCATTTAGTGATGATTTGTGAATTTATGTAATTTGATACATTAAAAAAATAAAGTATAATTTGTATAAAATAACATAAAAAATTTTAATATTAGCAAACTAAAACATTAAATTATCTATTTATAACTATCGATATTTCTTATTTCACGTAATTTTTGAATAAAACTTTGGATATATACAGATGATAATTTTCCAACCAACTATATATTATCGTATAAACATTTGACTACGAAAACATATTATTTAAATAATTTCCATTTCAGAAAACTTTTTACAAATATAAATTCTATAAATTTGATTTTCTCTTTTCTTTCCAGAATGTAAGAAAAAGATAGGTTCTATATTCATTAAATCTGTTAGCATAATATTTTGAATAATTATTATTCAAGTTGGATGAAATATTGCAAGAGGATCGAGTATATTAAAAATAATCGGAAATCAAGAACTATCAAAGAACTGAATAAGCGATTCTTTATCATTCACTAATTTGTTTTATATAGGATTGGTTTGTTTTATATTGTTTAAATAAACTTTTTAAAATCTAAATATTTTGAAATTATAAAATGAAAAATATCTTGCAAATTAAAACATTTTTTTGCTATACAATTTACTGAATTATACAAGAAAATTATACAAGAAAATTATACAATTATACAAATACTATTGTCATATTCAATCAACAAATATTGTAAGATGTATAAAATTGTGATTTAATTATTAAATATACATGAAGTGGAAACATTTCATGAAAGAATGTTTATTTCTACATTTTTTCAGGAAATTAAGCTATTATCGTACGTTTTCAAATCTATGTTTTAAACATGCAGTTATGTCAATAGATGCATTGAACTGTGCTTGATTTCGCATATAATTTCCAAACTAAACTTGTAAATGTAATGTCTAGGATATGCAAAATATCACTTAAAACTAATATTTAAAATTTACAAGTAGAATGATTTTATTTGGAGCAAAATCTTTTTAAAATGCACGATAAAAATGTACTATCCTATCTAAATGGCATGCAGCAAAATAGAAATTAAGATTCTGTAAAGTATGTAATATTTTTGCATATTTAACTTATCTCTGTTAGTTTTATTAATCTGACTTTTAAGAAAATTATTAGAAATTTTTTCATATATAAAATTTTTATACATCATAATTTTTAAATCAAAAATGATCATTAAATTCAATGATGCATCTATGTCTCGAAAAATATCTTTCTCATATTATTAGTATGTACAGTATTAGTATTATTTATATTTTATGCTAATAAATAAGTCATAACTCCAAACTCGAGTTCTACAAAGAGAAAATATTTATATAAGCAACAGAAAAGTATTTTGCTATTTGAATAGTAATCTTCAGCTATTCAAATATATAATTCAATTAATTCTTCCTTGAATTCTATTAACTATTTTATAATTCATCTTCTCTACATTTCTATGGAACATATCAGCTTTTGTTTCCTTGGGAGAATTTGAGAGTCATAAATCACTCTTACGTGGGGACAAATAATTTTAAATATATATAGAATGTTTAAAAATTTGAACGGCCGCCATCATGTAATATGACCATCTGGAAATTTTATAAATTTATTAATATATTTTGGATAAAAAGAAATGATTTGCATTGATTTGTTCGCATCGGAATGTTTGATAGACAAATAAATAGGTAAAAAATAATCGAACTTATCTAAAAGACCTTCAAATAATTATATTATACTACAAATTGTTTAAAATACCAGCATGCTAATATTTCGAATGGCCGCTATATTTTAGCAAGACTAGCTAGATATGTATATTGGATTTTTAATAAGGAATGATTTTTCTAAAATATCAATTCTCTACAATATGATTTTCGAGATAAATTGTAAAAAAGAAAATGGAAAAAGTAAATAGAATTTTTTATTTTTAATAATAAAAATAAATCATGAAAAATTTCAATATCTATATTTTTTCTAATCCATTTTATATTCAATTATATTATAATTCTATATTATAGCACACATTCTCATCATCTCATTTATCATAAAGATGAAATGTTGTTTCAATATCAATGTTTATTTTACAAAAAATATATATAGTATTAACTTTCAATTATTTATTTAAACCTTGTAAGTAATTTTTTATATATTTAATGTACTTTTAATATACATAAAATTTTTTACTATTTTTCAAATTTAAAAAACACCACCATATATGCAAATACATCATTATTTCAGAAAATTTTTTTTATAGTTTTGTGTTAAAAAAATCTTTATAATTATTTTATAAAAATAAGAAACAAAAATATTTTAAACTTTTCAATATCTCTTTAAAAATATTCCAACATCTTTGATTCTTTTTATAAAAGAAACCAAAGATGTTGGAATGTTCTGCCATTTAAAAGTAGAAAATAATCTGTTTTATTTTATTCATTTGTTGTTCATTTATATAGATCTAATTTCAAAATTTTTTATTAATATGCAAATTTGTATGTACTGTTTTTTTGTCTGCATCTCAGAATTACAATTTTTTTTTAAACTCACTGAGAACTGAAAAAAGTTTTCATTAATTTCACTGGCATGAATCATTGCTTCAGTGACAGTAATTACACCATTAAATGCCACATTGAAGATATAATCAAGCAGGTTAAAGTTGATTAATTGAGAAAATTTAAGTGGATCAGATAAACAATTTTCTTATTTCTCACAATTGTATTCCAAAGGAAAAAATTTTTTTAATCTATCAAACAAATTTTATTGAGTTACTTAACTAAAAAAAATTGTAATGGTTAAATATAATCCAATTTATATAAATATGATAAATTTTCATTTGTCAGTACTTTTATAAGCCTGCTTACTACAATAAACTGCAAACATCTGGCCAAGATTGACCTTGACACTTTAGTTGAAAAGAATGGGAAAAATAACTGCTTGCATCTACATTACTGTATATTGTTTTAAGCCATCTGTTAAACTACTCTTATCAATGCAATGTATTAATAGGATGGGAAAAATACATTTCAATTTAATAATTTAAGCAAATTAGAATAAAACAAAACAATTGATAAGAAAAATTAAATTTAAAATTTTTAGACTAGAAAAATATATAGCATTGACATTTTAACAAGATAGCTTTCATATAATATATAAAAATAATACTCACTTCTTGTTACAAACACTTCCACTTCACACAAACCAAAATATTCAGGAATTTGTCTTCTATCTTCAATATGGATATATTGTCCTGCAATTCCATCACTTTGACTACAACTCAATTTTAATGTTTGAGAAGCTATTATATATAAAATGTGATAAGATTTTTAATCTTTTAGCATTATTTTATATTTGAAATATCTTAATTTCATTACCTAAAGTTCCACGAAAGGGAGAACAGGGATGAAATGTAGCTGCTCCATTTTCAACACTAACCACATAAATAGTGAAAAGATGCTGATCTTTAAAGAAAAAATTTACTTGTCAAAAAATATTACATTAAATTTTAATTTGTTAAATAATAAATTTCTAATTAAAAACTTGATACCAGATATAAATTTTTATAACCACTAAAATTTTCCATGCAACTTGATCCAATAAATGCCACTATCTCATATTACAATCATCCCAATTAGCAATTACCAACATATTTATATTAATGAGTAATGGTCTAAAAAAATAAAATAATATATAAAAAAAAATGATCCAATAAATGCCACTATCTCATATTACAATCATCCCAATTAGCAATTACCAACATACTTATTTATATTAATGAGTAATGGTCTAAAAAAAAATAAAATAATATATAAAAAAAAAGGTAATTGTAAATACTTGTTTTATCATCCCAAATTTGAGGAAGTGTTACTGCAACAGAATTTATCCTATAGGTATCCCCTAAGTCCAATCTCCACCATCTAGGACGCTGCGGATCAATGTAAGTGCAAGTTCCTTTGTGTCTATCAATGGCAAAATTTGGAGGATAATTAACTACAGGTGATGATGCTGTAGCCACAGCATTGAGCAAAGATAATGAACTATCTAGAAGAAAAAATATTTACAAAATTATAATTTTATAATAATATACATTTATAATTGACCTTTATAGTAATTTTTTTAATGTATTATTTTCAATATAATTTTAAATTATTTTATATTTAAAATAAATTCTTTTAATCTGATATCATTCAATGAATAATAACTGACAAATATATTGATTTATCTAATTGAAAAGATGACAAATTATTCAATTAACAAATTAACAGCATAATTGCTTAATTATTTTTCTTAAGAAGATAATTTCACTCCCTCCTCCGCTAAACATTCCATTTCAGATCAGTGATCTGCAAAGTTGCTTTTGAAATGAGTCGGATAATAGATTCCGGAACTTGAAAAAAGGGAGCAAAAATACAAAAAATGATTAATTTGTTGACTAGTTAAAAGGGACATTATTTAAAAAATAAAATGTTTCAAATATCTTTCTCATATTTCTTAATCATCTTTAAAATATATGTTTTAGAAAATAAATTCATTTGAAATTTAAATATTTCCTGTTTCTCATAATTTGACCTGCTTTATCGGCTGACATCAATTCATAATTTTATTTCATGGTCTATTTCTTCCATAATGGGCCGTTTCTAGTAATGTCCCAATAAATATTGACATTAAAGGAAATCCATTATGTAATTTTTTCTCAATAAAAACTTCCAAAAGATTTTTAAAATTTATTTTGAGAAAAAATATAAGCATAATTTAAAAATTGTCCAAATAATTCAGAATTTATTGTGATATGTAACAGATTATGGATGAACAATTCTTTTAGCTATTGTTTGAATAATAATGGATTTCTGCATGAATTATTTACCTATTTTATGCCTTCATCTATAAAGAACTGATTGTTCAATATTAGTATCTTCTCAAAAATAAAAAAATTTTAAATGACATATTAAATTTTGATATCTTCTAAAAATTTATAAAAAGCAAATTTCTTGATTTTTATTTATTTTTAAATAAATATTTGATTATTTTGTGTAAATGATATAAAAAAAAAAAAAAAAATGTAAATTTCCAAACCACTGAATCAGATCACAAGCTCCTTCCTACGATACTTTAAGGCTGAAAGAATGTGGTAAAATGTTAACTTTTTTAATTTTTGGTGATAATTAAATAAATAGTAACTATCACTGAAAAATTAAATTTATGATTCTGTTTCTCGTGTACTGATAGATTCGATTAATTATAAGTAATTTTTTTTTATCATCTATTTGTGTTTCTGGATCATATAATTTAAAAAAAATCATCCTATGAATAAATAAATTTTTATCAGATAACTGAATACAATAATGATTTATATCTATTAATAAGTATTCTTTTAGCATAATTAAGGATACAAGCAAAATTCAAATATCCTGTTTGCTGCATTTTAGCAAGAGCTACACAAAACAGGATTTATGAACAAAAGTCAAAGAAAGATCAGGCACTTAAGATTGAAGTGTTACATCCTTACAACAAACATTCTTACATCAAAGATATTTACAGTAAGAAAACTCTCAATGATACTCTTTCATTCAAGTGCAGACAAATATGCATTTTCTGTTTTAACTTACCACAGATGGGCACAACTCCTGACCAGGTACCATTTTCCTGGCATTTACGAGTAGAATAACCTATTAAATAGTAGTTGTCATCACAGAAATAAGTAACTCTCTGACCCACATCATATGAATCTTTATGTTGCCTTATGTTACCATGAAAGGGTACTCCAGGATAACCACATTTGTGACCTGAAATGAATTATATTTAAATATTCAATTCAAAAAACAAGAAAATTATTTTTATTTAATGTTGATAATTATTTCTACATTAGTAAATTTGAATATTTCATATTTTTAATGTATTAGATAAGAAATTTTTGTATAAAAATAATTATTTTTAAAAAGTGTATACATAAAAATTTTTTTAATATTTGTAAATAGGTCGGGCAAAAATGCGGCGCGATTAAATCGCTAGCGATAATCGTAAAAGTAAAAATTTTTTTCGCTGTGCTAATGAATTTCTTCACCAATTTTAAGTTTTAAATATAATTTCTAACAATTTTCTTTTAAAAAATGCCTAATAGCTGGGATGATAGTTGGAAAAGATTTTATAAGAAAGCTTAACATCTAAACAAAATGCGAATTTTAGCAGCGAGAACCGAAAAATCAAGTTTGCGATTGTATAGCGATCACACACGTAAAAAAAAAAAATTAAAGTAAAAAATAATTGCGAACAGATAGAGATACGATAAAAATTAATAAAAAAAAATAATAATAATAATTTAATTGAAAAACCAGCAATTTCGAAAGCAACAACCGAAACGTAGCGAACTATTAGCGAGCGACGCGATATACATTTTTCTACACGCGCTTCTTTTAAAAAATTTCATTCAGCGTATAAAATTAATTTTATTTTTCTTTCTCAGAATGAATAACACTTCCACGAATTCAAGTACGACTCACTATCAGGTTTCACATCTTAAGGGCTGTACTTCTAGATTATTATTATAATAATAATAATAACAAAAAAGACACTATCAGGTTTCACATCTTAAGGGCTGTACTTCTAGATTATTATTATAATAATAATAACAAAAAAGAAAAAAAAAAGAAGGTTGGACAGCTGCCAAGGGTGCATTTCTTTCGAAATGAAATCAAATGAGGTAACAGGCGTTAACAGAATCCGAGAGAGTCCTGTTTCATTTTTGACTCATCCAATTTTAATAATGCACAACCATATTTGGATTAAAACACTTCATTAACAGAGTAAACGTTATTAAAATTCTAAGATTTTAGTTTTAAAAATGTAAACAAACTGGTTTAATGTTTTTTTTTTTTTTTCTCTCCATGCGTGTTTTATGTAAACATGTCTATTTATATAAATCGTCAGATTTTTGTTGTAATTTTCGTTAACGTATCGAATTATGTCGCGGAAATATTTAATACGATTTTGATTTTTGTCTAGTTATAAATTGTAATTAAATCTCCGACATTTTTTCAATCATTCTGTGAATTTCGAGCCAATCGTTAATGCTGATAAACGTGTTTATTAGTTTAATTAACGCTTTTTTTTTTTCATAAAATTTTTACGTGATAAATCACGCGTCGAACTTCCGATACCATGAAAAATTTATACCACACGCTACAACGATAAAAATCTAAAATGTTTTACAAAATATTTAACTTTTTTAATGGAAATATTCTACAGTGCAAGTAATGTAAACAAAGTAAAACGTGTTTTATAGTCTAGAAATCTTAAATGATGTTAGACAATAAGGAAACATTGACCATAAACGAATGAATGCAGTACAGTATTGAGGTCAATAGAATACTTCAAGTTTCGCAGGTTTAATAATAAATATTCGTGAAAAATATTCATTTTTCGTAAAAACTATTTTATATTTTTTAACGTGTCAAATTAATCTGCTTTGTAAAGTGTACACCGAATTTGAATGAGTGTATATTGTCATCCAGCCGTTTGTTGTCACGTTGTTAAATTATCAATAGGTAAACATTAGAGTATTGATTTAAAACATAAAACATATTTATAATAATAATAATAATAATAATAATATAATAATAATAATAATAATAGAAGTTCGACGTACTTTGACTGAAGCCAAGTAGAACAAGAATGATGTTAACCAAGCAAATGATAGAAAGATCCATCAACCATCTTACATCCAAGATGAATCAACTTCTATGAATTTACGATAAAAAGTATCTATTTATCTTCGTTTTTGCTAGCACTCATTATATATCCTAAAGTTCATCCGTCTCGAATAATGAAAAAAGTATCAGTTGGTGACATCGATGATATGCTGTGTACAACCAATCTTTCTACTATTGCTAATGACGTCACCGCTAACACCACCAGCGCCATGATTTACGATTTTTGTGGTGGTGTTTAGTTAATAAGCTGTCTACTTTATCGATTAATCAAGTTGATTTATTAAAATTAATCTATCATTTTTTTTTATGTTTAGAAAAACGTTGTCATTTTTCGTAAAACTGTTCTCAGATTAACTTTTTATTGACAGCTGATGACGTCATCAAAAAGTTCGTCTGCCATTATTTAATTCTAAAAAATTTTGCGTCATCGGGAGATTTTAATCAGTCATCCTTTACATTTCAATTCCATTCCTTTACATCTCAATTTTAAGTGATTACTCTGCTGTAATTGATGAATTTAAAGGTATTTATATAAACAAAGATCTATGCATTATCTAATGAGTTATTTCCCGTCCTTCTCCCACGAAGTATGGAGGAGGAGGTCCTTTTTTATACTTTTACAAAAAATGGAAAGCATTCACTCTTCTGAGATAATCTATTTATGCCATCATTTTTTTTTTGTTTATTTTCAGCACAAAAAGATCTTTAAAAATTTAATTATATAGATATATTATCTACATAATTAAATTTGTTTATTTTTTATATCTCATTTTATCAATGTAATTCGAACTACTATATTTAATTTTATTTTTAAAATTTTCTAATTTTTTAATTTTATGCACTACTAAAATTCAGAAATAATTTATTTGTATTATTTCAAATTTGCATATATCTTGAAAAAGTTATAAATCTATGTTATGTTCAAGAACATTCTGATTTAATGTATCTTGCCGTATATATTGTATGTATATGCCCGTCTCTCGAAGGTTACGGTATGTCTCGCTCACTTTGTTCATGCATTATTAAGTCATGCACATATAGAAATTTCCATGAAGTTATCATTGGATAATTTCTCAAACTTGCTTGGTGAAGATAAGAAGAATGTATATATAACAGTATAAAACAAAGTATGGACATTCTAACAGTAAGCAGATTATCTATGCCAACATATATACTGTAATTTATCTATTCTAAAGCATCATCCTGCTTCAGATTAATGCATGGCAGTTTGGCACATATGAGAGAGATAGTAATTTCCATTATCCGTAATTATTCTCGGGCGGCAAGAATGCCAAGAGTATTTATCAGGGTATATCACGCATATATCCAATTTTTACATGATTTACTTACATCACAATTCTTGTTTAAACTCTTGTGTATTTTGTGATGTATTTACATTGAAAATCTGTTAGAATCGGTCGTTAAAATATTGTTAAACAATCTACTGAAAGATTACAGATATTATATGTTAAATCTCAATAAAATTGTACGTGATTGCATTTATATTAATGAAAAAATGCTGGTATAGCGAAAGAAAAGAATGAATTTTATCATGTACAAAATCAAGTCTATCCATGGACTAACTTAGTTTGAACCCAAAACCTTTGTCATTTGAACTCCTGAAAAACTTATTTTTAAATTTTCATTTAGGCATTCGCCATAGAAAAGTATAATAATTGTAAATTCGAATATACCCAGTGGCGTATCCATTTTGGCCCCTCTCTTCCCATTCAAAAATCATCTGTTTTTAACTTTCAGCACATTTTATTTTACACATATTTTCTTAAATAATTTTTAAGAACTGAAAATTATACAAATATCTAGTGAATAGCATTAATATTCCATGCTCTCGCACCCCATTCAGCTTGGTGCCCGGCCGGACCGCCCCCCTCGCATCCTCTGGTTAGATGTTAGTCGTTTGAAACAATAAATGATGATATCTGAAACTATTATTTTGCATGTGAAAGTTATACTAATCGTTTGAAAATATGCAGATATGTTAACTTTTTATTCCAGTCTGTTCTATATAAAATGTGATAGAACCCTGTGACTGTAACTGTACTTTATCATCTCTGTCTATATCTTTTTTTGTCAACAGACGCACTTTCCACTCACTTGTCAGTAAGAGTACTAAGTGGTGGGCCGAAACAAGCCCTTCCACAGGCTGCTCACCCCTGTGGAGGGGTCAGCCGGATTGTGGAGGACGGGGATAGATGAGCCGGGCCCAGACCACATGATAAATCGTTCGACTTTTCGGGCCGGTCCCCGAAAAGTTTCAAAATCGGGGATATGGATCGACGGGCCGGGCCCGGACCCCATGATAAATATTTTTAAGGGGACGGGGATCGATGGGCCAGGCCTGGACCTCATGATAAATATTTTCAATGGATGATCCGGACCCCATGATAAATACTTTCAAGGGGATTTATCCTAGATACTCGAGATACTATAGAACCCGAGACTCGAACCCGGGTCCTCCAGAGTGGAAAGCCAAAGCGTTTCCACCGCGGGCCGGGCCCGGACCCCATGATAAATATTTTCAAGGGGTGGGACCCTACCGGGCCCGGACCCCATGATAAATATTTTCAAGGGGTGGGACCCGATATTCGAACCCTGGTCCTCCAGAGTGGAAAGCCGAAGCGTTTCCACGCGACCAATCCCGAACCCGGGTCCTCCAGAGTGGAAAGCCGAAGCGTTTCCACGCGGCCTATCCGGCGCCCGGACCCCATGATTTGATTTTCAAGGGGTGGGACCCGAGACTGTACCCCGGGTCCTCCAGAATGGAAAGCCGAAGCGTTTCCACGCGGCCAATCCCAGTGATTGGACCCCATGATAAATATTTTCAAGGGGGACCCGTGACTCAAACACGGGTCCTCCAGAGTGGAAAGCCGAAGCGTTTCCACGCGGCCAATCTGGCTGACTCTCTGGCTGTATCAGGTTAGGTTTTGTTTTTTTTTGTTGTTAACAGATGACGCCACTTTCCATTCAGGGAGAATACTAAGTGACGGGGCGAAACAAGCCCTTCCACAGGCTGCCCACCCCTGCGGAGGGGTCAGCCGGATTGTGGAGGACGGGGATCGACGGGCCGGGCCCGGACCCCATGATAAATATTTTCAAGGGGTGGGACCCGAGACTCGAACCCGGGTCCTCCAGAGTGGAAAGCCGAAGCGTTTCCACGCGGCCAATCTGGCTGACTCTCTGGCTGTATCAGGTTAGATTTTGTTTTTTTTTGTTGTTAACAGATGACGCCACTTTCCATTCAGGGAGAATACTAAGTGACAGGGCGAAACAAGCCCTTCCACAGGCTGCCCACCCCTGCGGAGGGGTCAGCCGGATTGTGGAGGACAGGGATCGACGGGCCGGGCCCGGACCCCATGATAAATATTTTCAAGGGGTGGGACCCGAGACTCGAACCCGGGTCCTCCAGTGTGGAAAGCCGAAGCGTTTCCACGCGGCCAATCCGGCCTATCAGGTTAGGTTAGGTTATTTAAAGTCCCATATCCTCATGAGATGATGGCTTAATCTAACTAACCTAACTTCTGTATCTGGCAGCGGCTAGTTATAGAACCCATGATGGGGTCAACCGGATAGTTGAAGGATGTGGTTTAACGGCTGGGTCCATCCTGAAAAACTGGAGGTGTGGGACCTGGATTTGAACGCGGATCCTCCCGAATAGAGGCGCAGCACGCTTCCACTGCAGTCATCCAGAATGCATTCAAAATCAAGATCAAATTTGATTCGTGATTTGTTTCGGAGAAAAACATTATTCCAGGGTGATAAGCCAAAGCTTTACTACGCGGCCATCCAGTCGATCCGTCTATGTCAAACTGTCTGCCGTATAGTATAGCCCGAAAACATTATAGAACCTTCAAAGCTTATAATTTTGGTTAAAAAAAAAATCGTCTATGATCACAAATTTTTAAGATCTCAAGTGGTTCTGCTACAAGATGGCAGTTATTCAAAATTTTTAAACATTCTATTTTAAAAATTATTTGTGGCGGATAAACAGCGAAATCATGTAATAAGTACTTTATATATATATAGCTGAGAAATTTGGTGAATAATTAACCTATATTTTATCTGCATATTTTTAAACTTGAATTATGAAATTTATTTTATAAAAATTTGTCTCATACGTAACAAAAATACGTTTTTAAACCTTTATTCTTTTGATATTAGGCTGTTTTATTATTGATTAATAATTTTATTTTCGCTTATATTTAAAAAAATTAATAATTCAAAATTTATTCCTAAATTTTAAAATTAAGACGAAAATTATCATTAGAATTGATTTAAATATGGGAAATGATTTAAACCGAATTGTTTACAATAAGATTTTCGAATCAACTCTTATAACATTTAAACTAATTCGAGTAATTCATAGGTAAAAAATAATAATTAGGTATCTATTTTAATGAGTTATTAAAATAGGTATCTAATTATTAGTTTTTTACCGATCTCCTCTGACTTCAACACTGGGCCGCTGATATTCACGCCTCGTCCACTAACTATAGAAATCCATTGATCTAATGCTTCTTCGACTTCTGAAACCTTTCCATCACGCTTTCTTTTGAATGTTCCTGAAATTCTTTCTGTAATGCCCACTCCTTAAGCAGTTGATTTTCTTTTTGTAGAACTTCTTCGACTTCTGGATCCTTTCCATAACGCTTTCTTTTGAATGTTCCTAGAATTATTCTGTAATGCCCACTCCTTACGCAGTTGATTTTCTTTTTGTAGGAGACGAGTGTAATGCCTACTCCTCACGCAGTTGATTTTCTTGTTGTAGGAGACGCACTAAATGGTAAATTTTGGTACACCAGTTATATCAAGAGTCTACCATGGCTTGTATTAAATGGCTGGCTTTTAATTTTATCCAGCAAAGCAAAGCAATTTTACTTGAAAGTGTAAAATCATTTCTTGATATCTTGACAAAGATTTAAAACTTTTAAATAAAATCGACACTGTACATCAGGGGTGGGCAAAAGGATCAAGCAAAGCAATTTTACTTGAAAGTGTAAAATCATTTCTTGACATCTTGACAAAGATTTAAAACTTTTAAATAAAATCGACACTGTACATGAATATCGCTAGGTACAGTAACGATAGACTCAAGTAGACACACACTTGCCAGACTAACGACTAGATAACTGATTCTCATCACGCTAGTGTTGCCGAATACAGTATTGTTGTGTAGATAACTGATTCTCATCACGCTAGTGTTGCTGAATACAGTATTGTTATGTATTATTTTCCAATGATGATATTTACTTATAATTTTACTAAAGAATGGATAATAAACACACTGTCGCGCACTAATATAAAATTATTGCGGCGACAGTGTGTCGACGATGTTTATGTAATAAGACGATAAGAAACGACTCGCTCCATTGTGTTAGTCTGTATTGTCTTGTAGAAAGGTTTAATCTGAAAAATTACCGGTATAATAAAATAATTTTTATATTAGAAATTTTTTAAGAAAGCACACAACAAGTATTAGTATATTGTAGTGTTGTCATACTTTCGAAAAATCCCTTATATATATTAATATATCAAAAATTGAAAATTCCTTTTCTGCTACTGTCTCAATTAAGCATATATCAAAAATTGAAAATTCCTTTTCTGCTACTGTCCCAATTAAGCATTTAAATCATGTATTAGTTTATTAGTTTGGTTTCCGTTATTTGAAATTTGTCCGAATTACGCGGCTGTCCCAATTAAGCGGAATCCACTGTATACTAAATAAAATAAATGAAATATATAATTGATCATGGATAAACAGGTGCAATACCCAATCAAAATGATATTGTCAATAAATATTTCCGTCGATAGTTTTTAAATGAACTTCTTATAGATTTTAAATGTTGTTATGTAATTTAGGTATGTATAATTATACATATGCTTCATCGATTATACCAAGTCGTCTGATTGCGTGGAGCATAGCAAGCTTTGGGTCGCTCTGCGGGAACTGGGAGTGCCGGAACACCTAATCAGATTGATCAGATCACTCTACCAGAATCAAGAAGCTACTGTGAGAACCAGATACGGAGATACAGATTGGTTCAAGATCAAGAAAGGCACAGGGCTGCATCCTCTCCCCGTTTCTCTTCAACCTCTATGCTGAAGTGATCATGCGGAAACTGGACTTGGACGAATCTGAAGTGGGGGGTGAAAATTGGGGGTCGGGCAATAAGCAACCTCAGGTTTGCTGACGACACGACTTTGCTGGCGGAAAGAGAGGAGGACCTGAGGTGGATGATCATGAAGCTAAAAAATAAAAGTGAGAAGATGGGGATTTCAGTTAATCATCAAAAAAACGAAAATTATGACTACAGTACTGCAGCCAAGAAAGTCCATATAAAGATCGACAACGAGGAGATCGAGCTGGTCGACAGTTTCATCTTCCTGGGTTTCATGGTAGACCGCAATGGCGACTGGCGCTTGAAATCACACGAAGAATCATCCTCGGGCACACAGCGATAGTCAACATGGACCCAATTTGGAGGTATAAGGACGTCTCAATCACCACCAAGTGCAGACTGGTCACTGCCATTGTTTCCCATTGTGACCTACAGGTGAAAGACCAGGATCCTAACAAAGGCAGACAGGAAAAAGATTGACGCGTTTGAACTGTGGTGCTGGAGAAGGCTCCTGAGGATCCCCTGGACAACGAGGGTCACCAATAAGTTGGTCTTGGAGTGCATCAACCCCGATTTTTCCCTGGAAGGCAAGATCATGCAGAAGCTGACGTTTTTCGTTCATGTGATGTGGGCCAACTCGCTGGAGAAGGATGTGATGTTGGGGATGATGAGCGGAACAAGAGCTAGAGGAAGACCGAAGACCCGTTGGCTGGATATGATCAAGAATGACACGGGCAAGAACATCAGGAAACTGAAGGAATTGGTAGGGACAGGAAGACATGGAGGGACATGACCCATGGAATAGCCAAGAATCAGACACAATTGAACGGCTAGAATTGGAATTGGAATTATACTTGATTAAACCAATTATTGATTATGGATATCCCAATGATATATCTAGGGTTGTCACCTCTCTGGGTTTCAACAAATTGTATCCGGGCTTAAGTATTTTTCTCCGGGTTATGTAGCAAATCCCCACATTATAAAAATAAATAATATTGTATATTAGATATTCAGAACTTATATTCAAAGCCTGTAAAGACTAAAGAGGTCTGTGGCACGTAGTTCGTGTACAGAATAGTTGGCGCGGTTGGTGGTTCAACATCCATAACTGATAGATCAAAATTTTTTAAATAATTAGAACTGACTCTTAAAAATTATATTGTCAAAAATATAAAATAATTTAAGAATTTTAATATTTATTAAAACAATCAGTTTCCATATTTTAAATTTTTATTTACATAATTAAGAATTTTTGTATTCACACATTCATTTCTTTCACTTTCTTAAAAAAAACATCTTTTAGAAACCTGATGTAAAATGTTTCTACAGATATTGCACATATGTCGATTTCAACAATATATATATTTTTTATTATAAAAATGTTTTGTTTCAGTATATAATTCAGAGAGAAACGATGTCCGATCAAATTTAAAAACGATTCTAATATGACTCAATCAAATACAGACACTTATAAATACGCACAAAACATTCTTTTCAAATTATCTAAGATAGCCGTTATTAAAACAAACAAGTAAAATTAATCAATAATAATTATTCCTTCTTAATTTACAACTTATAGTACAATAAACGATGAAAATCTAACTCGGAACTAAAAAACTCTCAAAATTTGTATAATACATATTTTACAATTTTTTTTATAATTTAATATTATTATCCGAATTAATACAATTTAGGTTAAGTTTTATTTAAAACTTTTAAGGAAACTTTTTATTGGTTACTTTTGTAGAATATAAGGCACAACTTGATTTTAAGAGAAAAAGCTGGATATTTTATAAAGCTGAGATATGAAAAGATTTGAGCAAATATTAAAAGAGTGCTAAATAATTAATCTGCTTATTATAATTGTAGTTATTAAATGATAATTATTAAAATTATATTACTTTTGGAAATATAATGATTACTAAAAGTTTTTTTAATGCTTTTTTTCCTTCACCCAAATTTTTGCCTTAAATAAGATAAATCCTTCCACATAAAATAGTATAAATAATCTTCAGGATTTTTTGAGCAGTTCATCAAGCTGAAATAATAAGTAAGAATTGTCATTCATATTTACCATAAATATGAATAATATATATATATATAGGATATTTCCATGAAGCATAACAAAATAGTGTATCAGGATAAGTCAAAAGTATATAAAGATAAAATTTTATGGCCCCATTTCCATTGAAATCAGATTTTTTAAAATGTGATGTTACTTCCATTTTTCTATCATCATGTCAATTTTAATGCTCAAAATATTAAACAATTTTAAAACATTAATTTATTTACATATTCACATATTAAAGGATTAAATAAATTAATTATAAAATTAAATAATTACATAATACAATAAATGTTTGAAGTGTTTTCCATCTGCTAATGATATATGCATTGACTCGATGAAGGAGAAGAATAAAATCAATTTGAATATTCAATTTTATTTTATTCTATTTGTAATAATTATAATAACAACAAATAAAGTTTGATCAACTAAATTAGCTAATCTGTTCATTTATACATCAAGTTAAGGACAGCTGATTAAGAAATATAGAAAATGGAAATAATATCATGTAAAAATTAGAAACATTAAATGCAATTCTTTTACTCTACACTTTCAATTAGAATTTTGTCCTGAATCTACTGTTTGATTTATGCTCCAAGTCATGGAAACATTCTATGTATTTACATATGAAAAAAATTTACATATTTTATAAGAAAATAAAGTCAATAATTTCATTATTATAGTAGTCCTTGACTTACAGCAAAATATGGTTTGCAGTTCATAATTTAGAGATACTCTATATATTGATTGCCAGTATTTACTAATATTTATTTGTATTGAAAAATATAATAAATTTAATGGACATAAAGCTAAAAAAAAATGCACACAAAATAGATACTGGCACTACATCATGAACATTGATTAATCACAGAATTTAACTTATGACCATGATGTAATCAGTAAGGACTACCTGTTTATAAATAATTACCTGTGCTCTGTACATAGCTTTTACATCTAATAAGTCTAATTTTAGCTCTTGAGTTTCTTCAACTTTTTCACCATACATTTGTAATAGGGTATTATATCGTTTCTCCATATCCTAAATAATTTATATTTAAATTAATTCACAATTCATATTAAAATTATAAAAATTATTAAATTATGCTTAAATAAATAATAAAAATTATACTTACTACATAAGCAGTTTTTATATCTTTCATTTCGTCTAGCTCGGCCTTCAATTCTTCGTACTGACAGGAAATATCGGTTATTTCTTTACCCATTGATTTTCGTATCCTTTCTAGCTGTGAGATCTCTGACTAAAATTTGAATTTAAATCTTTACAAAAATATATATTGAAAACATAAAATTCTTTAATAGAATTTTTTAAATACCTGCAATAATGATATTTCTCCTTCTTTTTGTTTTAACTGAGACTGTAAATTCTCTAAAAGTGATGATGCACTGCCTAACCGAAGTGTTTCGTAGAGAGATGTATTGCTATATAATGATGCTGACATTCCCAAAGGAGGTTCGTGAGAATCCTTATATCAATACATATATTTATTTATTTTGAATAAGAATATCTTTGAAAACAATTTAATAAAAAAGAATTTATAATTAAATTTAAAAAATAAGCATGCTGATTTATTTATTCAAAAGTTTCTAGTAATAAAAAATTCCTTAAATTATTTTCTATAATGTTAACAGTAATCTTTGAGATAAATCATTTAATTATTATTATTATATCAACATACTTGCATCCAATAATTTAATCGATCGCTCACAGAACTTAACCTTGAGATTGTAGGAGATGATGTTCCATTACTTTCACTTTCCTGTTTATTATTCTATAATGAAAGTAAATGTATAATTAATATTAAAAATTAGAATTAACAATTAACTTTAAAATTATGTTAGAATTTATGAATCTACAGTGGAAAACAATCTTTAATTGATTGTAGATGATAATTAGACATTTTTTTCACAATGATATTCTTGCTTTTTAAGCTAATATTTTAAAAAATAACATTGTTCTTGATGGAATATATGATGATAATTTTTGAACATTGTTTTCTATAATTTCATCTTTGTCATTTTTTACGCATTTGATTTGCAAATGCCAGAATTATAATATCTTGAAATAATTAAATACCTTTTCATTTAATTGTTCTTGAAATTTTTGCACTTTTGCACATTCATTTTCAAGATCCAATTGAAGTGTTTTTATCTGATGAACTAATGCTTCCTAAAAAATTTTCATAAAACACAAATAAAAAAACTAGTCAATATTTTATATCATTTTTATTTTATATACTTACATTTTCTTCTTTAAATCTGTTTACTTCTTCAGCTAATGTTTGCTTCATAGCTGCAACAGATTCACTCTCTCTATAAAAAATATTATATATTTTTATTAATAACAAAAATCAATATGATATTAATACATAGTTCATCAAAAAATCATAACAACAGTGATTACATCGATAAATTATTCAATACCATTTATTTGCTTGTCTTTAATGACGATAAATCTGTCATATTATGTAATTGTTCATTTGCAATTCAAAAAAATATGCCAATTTCAATGAAATGATGACAGAAATGTAATAAATAAAAACAAGAAAAAAAATGCATAAAAATGTTTATATTTATAACAAAACTGAAACATATTATGTAATTGTTCATTTGCAATTCAAAAAAATATGCCAATTTCAATGAAATGATGGCAGAAATGTAATAAATAAAAACAAGAAAAAAAAATGTATAAAAATGTTTATATTTATAACAAAACTGAATACAATACAACAATTCAAATCAAATATTAAACATTAACAAGCTTTTTAAATAAAAATGATTTGTAATTATTGACATTAAACAAACTAATTAATTTAATCAGATATGGATTGTCCTGTTCAATTTTATATGTTTTGAATAAATTGAGAATTTATTGTCAAAAAACTGTTTTTTTTTAGAAAAGTTAGTAATATGAATTATAAAGGGATCAAATTAATAAGCATTCAATGTGTTTTATTACTGAATGTAATTTTATTGAAAAATAATTATAAATATTTTCTAAAATATTGTAATTAAAACTTTAAAAATAAAATATTTACTTATTTTTGTTTTCTTCTAACATCAACATTTTCATTTGACTTAACTCCAACTGGGTAGAAAGTTGAGCTTTATCTTGTTTAAGTGTATTAATCTGCATTTCCAAATCTGATATTTTTGAAGAGAAATTTTCACATTTCTTTTGTGATATGGATTCTTTTTTCTCCGATAGGTTGAGTTGTCTTTGAAGTTCATCTATAATAAATGTACAATTAATAGAGTTATGAAAAGACTTTTTAGGTATTATTAAAAAAAAAAATATTTAATAGAAAATAAATATTCAAAATTTTTATCATGCATAAATACGATTGCCAAATTCATAGAAATATGGGCTTTTCTTAAAAATATAGAAAACAAAAAAACTGCTATGTATATTTTCTATTTACTTTTATTATTTTGAAATAAAATCTAACATGAAAAATTTTGTGTGTGTATCATTTGTGCAAAACAAGCCAGAAATTCTTTGTAAATAGGAAAATATAATTTTTCTTTTTTGATAAAGTCTACATATAACCAGGGCTGGGATGTTGGCAGGAAAATGTGCCGACACTGACACTGACTCCATTTTTTATTTTGCCAACACCGACACCTCTGACAGTAAACACACACAAATAATTTTTAGAACACATTTTTATTCAATATTTATTACTGAAAAATTACTTATTCATCTGAAAAAGAAAATAATTATTTAATACATTTTTTAAATTTAAAACCAATAAATTATGAGCAATGAGAAAGTTATTGCCGACACTGATTCCCCAGCCCTGCATATAATAGGATTATAGTAAAGGAGTAAAGGAATGAAAAAGTTCTGTCATATAAAAAATGTTTGCAGGATGATTCTTGAGAAAAGTTTTATAAAAATTCAAGATATTAAAATTTATATTAGCATACGTAAATTCTGAATTTATTAAAAATTATTGGGATAATGTTCAACATAATTAACAAAAAACTGGTCTTGATTATATTGAAAAAATAAAATTATAAAATAATGAATTATAAAGCTTTTTGTGGCCTATACTTGGCTTACTGAAAAATTACTTTTAGTAAGTCAAATAATAATTACAATAAAATTATATCAATCCAGAAGGATTAAAAAATATATCTGTAACATTAATTTATTAGAATAAATAATTTATTTTGCATATATTTTTGAAAAATTTAATTTGGAATTTGTTTTTTATTCTTTAAAATTCAAATTATATTTAACAAATTCATAAAAAAACAAAGATTTAATTTCTATCACTTACCTATTTTTTCAGATAAAATTTCTTCTGTCTTTTCCCAACTAGCTGCTTGTGAAACGAGAGCAGATTGCAAATTGTCAATCTGTCGTAACAACGGTACTGTTGCTAAAAATAATTAAAGTTTTTTGTTATGAAAAAATTTACAAATGCTAAAATTATAATTTTTATAATTTACTCTCTTAAAAGTATTTTAAATTTTGCAAATAATTAAATACAAATGAAAAAAATCATGATTCCAAACAGAATGTTATAATTATTTTATGTTTTTTTTCATGTTATAACCATTTTTGTTATTTGTTTATAAATCAGAAGTCATTAATTTTATGAATTCATACACAGCACCCAATCTAGCATTTATGTTGCCCTGGACAAAAAGACAAATTGCTACCCCTTAAACATATACTTTTTAAAAATATATAACTTTTATTTTAAATAAAAATCAAATGTTATCACCACCAACATATTAGCAAGAATAATGCTATTGTGTAATGAAACCACACTTTTATAATTAGAGGTAATAAACGAGTCGATGCATGATATTTCTTTCCATTCCTGTTTCAAACAAGTTCAAGTTGCACTCTGCATGCTATTCTATGTGGTTTGCAATTTAGACTCAGTACCTAGCCTTTTTTATTTAATTAAACATGCCACTCTTTTATGGTTGTTTTCTTCAGAATTAAGGAATGCAGATATTTTTTTAGCTTTTAGACAAAAACAGTAAATACGAAATGTAAATTACATGGTAATTTTTGCAAAAGAAAAAATCGGCAAATATAAATTTCAATTAATTAAGTATTTAACTTATAAATATTTTGTCACATTCACAACCAAAATGCTGCTCTGGACAAAATGTCCGGATTGTCTGCCCCTAGAGCAGACCCTGTTCATACAATACAGTACTAGAATGATTGTTTCAAATTATAAACATTTTAGTTATGAAGAAACATTCACAACCAAAATGCTGCTCTGGACAAAATGTCCGGATTGTCTGCCCCTAGAGCAGGCCCTGTTCATACAATACAGTACTAGAATGTTTGTTTCAAATTACAAACATTTTAGTTATGAAGATTTATTTTTACAAACATGAAATTTCATTTTTCAAATTTCAGAAAATTTCAAAAACATTTCAAGAATTTTAAACTTTATGAGAGTAGAATGCTTTGGCAACCCATATAATGAATAAAGAAGAAAAACTTTAAGCATATAAAATTTGGAAGCAATCTTACATTTCATGTTATTTATTTATTTTCAATAAGGATGGGTGGTCTATGAAAGGCTTTGAAATTCAGTAGGATGGAAAGCAGTGTAAAATTTAATAAGAAAAATATATTGAAGAACTTTTGGAAGGCCTTCAATAGTGTATATTTTGCAAAGATTATATGGGATTTATGGACAGAACCTGCTGACAAAAAAATATCTGGAAAAGAGTTTGGCTTTTTTTTTACAGCTTATTGAGATTCATAATATTCCAAAAATTGATCTTGTTGCCTTCCAAATCAAATTTGCTGCCGTATGTGTTTCTGTTACTTAGACAACAAGAATTCTATATGGCAACAAACTTAATTTGTTGCCATATAGAACAAACTTTCTGAAGATTTTTATGAGAAGGTGAACTTCTATAACAAATTAGATGATCTTGCTGAAATGCAGAAGCAAAGCATGCTTAAAGAATTTGATTTTAATCTAAGAAAAAGATCAGATCATGACAATTTCAAAACTGATTGAGAGGATTGGACTTATTGAACCTGCATGGAGATTCTTGAGGATTGATTTGAACAAGCAATGAATAATTACAATGCAAGGAATAAAGAGGATCATGCATGCTTTTAAGATATGAATTTATCTTGCAAAATTCAGTACTTGATTTACTTAAGCTTTTTTTGTTAACAGATGTTGCCACTTTCCACTCAGGTAGAATACTAAGTGGTGGGGTGAAGCTCTGCAGAGAAATCTGATTGATTGTGGAGAATGAAGATTGACAAGCCATGCCTTGACTCCATGAATAAATTTTCCAATGGGAGACCTGAGAATCGAATCTGGATCCTTCAGAGTGGAAAGCCAAAGCATTTTCATATGGCTAATCCAGCCGATTTACTTAAAAACTTAAAGATTTGTCCATTGCAATTTTTATTATAGGATCTTAGCAATTACCCAAATGTCCTAGTTATAATTCAAAACAAAATCCCACTTCTTTATATTGTAATTTGATTTGTCAGATTTCAAATTTTTGTAAATCTTTCATAAGTACAGAATTAAGTATATCTGATTTTCTTAATTAAAATTTTTCATCTGGAACCAATCACTCCATTTTAACATTATATTTTATGGAAAAACTGAATCAATTTACATCATCATGAATAACATCAACAGTTTTTGAATAACCTATGACAGTACTTCAGTGATTATTATATAAATAAAAGTAGCAATGATTTGTGTGGGAAAATTCAGTTATTATTTTCAACTAATTATCATTCAGTTAATTATCTTTTTATTTTTAATATTTTTTATCAAAATAAAAAATACTAAAAATAATTTATCACTGCATAAATTTTTTCAGAATTTTAACCAGAATAAAAAACTGCATTTATCAGAAGATTGTTACAAAGTAGATTTACTTTTAAAATTTATATAATTGTAAAAAGTAATAAATCATCAATGAATAGTAGAATAAAACATATTTAACAAATAATTATAGAAAAGTTTATAATAATAAGTTTGACTAAAAAGATGATAACAAAAAATATTAATAAAATAAAATGTAAGAATGAAGGAAAAATACCTGAGGAAATCTGCTTTGTTAACTCTTCTGTATTCCTCTCTGATTCTTGTAATCTCTGGTGTGATTAACAGATTTATAATTAATATCACATTTAAAAAATAAATAATAATAAATATAAAATATAAATATATTTAGCAC